>PVIA01009202.1:0-63440 GCA_004024845.1 Tonatia bakeri
ACCCCACTTTGTAAAATGCCATTTGATAAAGTTCATTCTTCACCTGGGGCAGAGAGTGGGTGCTCTGTCTAGGGTGGCATGGGGTGGAAGCATTGGTGGGTGTGGATGACAATTGGTTTCTTCCTAGAATGAAATCACAGAGGAGTACTGCTTCACTCCAGGGAGGACCTGAAAATCTGTGTGGAAGCGCTTCCAAGATACTGGTCTACCTGTAGGGGGCAGTGTGGTCCTTCTTATGTTTATTATTATTTAATGGGGTGGAAGGAACATTAATATTCTTGAACTGAGTGGATACCCCAGTAGAGAGAAAACACTCAATTATTTGTCGTAATCCTGCGTAGTTCTGATTTACCTGTTTTCTAACAGATTATCTTTGTGTTTGTGGACTTTGGAGGTTATTCTGGGAAAAAAATTGCACATGTAGTAGAGTCATCTTGTAGAAAATCCAAACTGTGAAAGTTTACAGGGTAAGATTTGAAAGAATCCTTTCGACAGCTCTCCCACTTGGTCCCCTCGGTAGAGGCAACAACTCTTACTCTGGTGCGGATCCTTCTCTCCTCTGGCCACTCAGAGGGAGCAGGGAGCAGCCACACCAGCATCACCCAGACCAGTCAGAAATGCAGAGTCTTGGACTCCACCTCAGACAGACAGCATCAGAACCTGCATTTGAACACCATCCACAGTTGAAGTGTGAGAACTGGCATTCACCCTTTTTAATGTGTTAACTTACATATTTGTATAGGTGTGAACACATATGCTCCTGGGGTCGGAATGAGGCTGTAGATTATGGCTCTCTTTGGAAGAGTGGTTTCAGTGTGGTCAGGACTGGTCGCAGTAGTAGCAGTGCCACCTGGCATGCAAATGTCAGACACCAGCTCAGAATTGCTGAATGCAGAGGCAAGGGAGGTGGGTCTAGTGGTCAGTGTTTTAACAAGCCCTCCAAGGTGCTGATGAACCTCAAGTTCAAGAACTACTGCAGAAGAGTCTGAGCTCTTACCTGCTGGCAGATCCTGCTGGGCTCCCGCCCCACTCTGTATCAGACAGAGCCTGCCCTGATCTGGCTGGTTCACCGAAGTCCCCCTAGATCCAGCTCCACCAGGCATACACCATGAGCTTCATTAATGCTTCCTTCAACTAGGTATCTTAGGCTGATACAGGTTTCCTCACTGTAGGTCAGGCTGGTTTTCAGACTATACAACATACCAGCTTCTGGAGGGTGAATGAGGTGATGGCATAATCTCTATAAACTCATTCATTCGAGCAGCCCGTGTGCATCCTTCGTGGTGCCAAGGAAACAAGTGCCATATGATCATACCTCCATTTACTGATGCCTGTCTCTTTGGCAGCAGTGCCACCAACGCCTATGCTGGCCGCAGACCCATTTTACAGTGGGGCAAAGGTAGGCCCAGAGAGAGGATTCAGTTTTCATGTCAGAGCTGCTCCAAGCCTGGGCTGCTCTCTAATGCAGTGCCTACAATAGATTTTCTTTTAAAAATTGCAACCCAGACGCCAGCTGACTTTGTGTATGGGCTCGGTGTCAAGCAACGGCAGTTCTCTCTTTAGAGGATCAAAGTAGACTTCACTGTGCAGAACAGTTCTTAGTTGCTCTTGAGCCAAGTACCATCAGCTATAGGAGTCTTGCCACAGGCTGTTAGGCCTCTGCGGGGGTCGTGTTTCCAGGGTACCTCTGGGGAACTGAAGTTTGTGACCCCCACCTACCAGAGCCCCCATCTTCCGCAGAGGGCAGAGCGCCAAGGGACGGAGAGTGTGCAAAGACCAAAGGGCCAAGTTTGCGGTGCTCTGTCTGGGTGGGATACACGGACTGCACGGGCAGGAAGAGAATCTGAACACAAGTTGAGTGAAAACAATCGGTCGGGTCAGGACCGAGGAGGAGTAGGTTACCGATGAGTACTGTGAGAAATGGTCCAAACCTCTAAAAAGTCTACCTTGCTGAAGGAAGACTACGTAGTAGGCACGGACGGGGTTCGAACCCGTGATCTTCGGTTTACGAGACCGACGCCTTACCACTTGGCCACCGCGCCTGCGTTGCAATGGCGGCCCTGCTGGAGCCTATACTGGCTTCACTCTCGTGAGCTCGCCCCGCGGGCACGAGCGCGAACACAAGCACGGTTGCGAGCACGCCCGCCCGGCGCTCGCGGCACTCAAGGCCCTCGCGGCTCCACCCTCTCGCAGAGGCCGGCGGAGTTAGGCGACACTTCAGGTGGCGCAGGCCAGGCGCTCCTCGCGGACTCTGGGCCCACCGAGCCCGGAGCCTTTGGCCCCGCACACCTTGGGGCGGTGTCTCCAGAGTCTCCAAGCCCCCTCTGGGGGTGTGTCTGGAACTCGGGAGGACGCTGGCCCGCGTCATAGAGCCTCGGGTTCGAAACCCAATTGCACCACAGCCTCCGCAACTTCGAACTACTAGCATCGGACCCTCAGTTTCCCCGCTAGGGCGAGGCAACCGGGAGGCGGAGGTAGGGTGGCAGTTCTTCTTAATAGGACCCAGGGCGGTCCACAGCTGCTTTGCACCGGGCAGAAGCTCAGCAATGGTTGTTGAATGAAACTATCATTTTCTGAAATTAAAAGCCCAAACTCCTTTCCCACCAGATTGCCGGTGTAGTCCAGGATGTGTGCTGGACCCGGGACCAGCAGCCTCACCTGGAGGCTTGTTAGAAACGCGGTTTCTCCCGCTCATCCAGACCTACCCATTGGGACCTGCTGGTTGAGCCCAGCAGTCTGAGTTTTGACAAGTACTCCCGGTGATGCTAGTGTGTGGAAGAGGCTGAGTCCCACTGCTCCAGATAATGGATACACATATTTCAATTTATATATTCAAACACACCCTTTTATTTTAGCCAAATGGGGTGACTTTACAGTTCTCTGGGATGACTTTACAGTTCTCTGCACTTTGATTTTTTCACGAATTACTGTATGATGTGTTAATGATATAATGGCTCGTAGTGCATAATAAAATATAACAATAAATAATAGCATATATTATTTAATAAATAAAATTAAACCCTATTATTTGTTAATGTAAATAATACAATATTGTATAGTAAATTATAGTGGCATATACTATAACATGGTATTATGCATGGATGCCTTGCCTTTATTTTCTTTAGTAGCTGCATGGTTTTCTATTGAGTGGCTGTATCACGATTTAAGCAGTTTCCGGGAGTTAGGCCTCGGGTCTGCAGTTTTTTGCTGCACAGAACATTCTGCTACATGTGTCTTTGCTACCTGGCACCAGTGATGCTTGTAGGGCATATAGAGACATGTTAAGAGTGTCCACAGCCCACCAGGCAGGTGTGTAGGCAAATAGGAAACTTAAAAATACCAGGAATTTGTGTTCACTGAGTTGCTTTCCATGTCAGCGTTTGGGCAGGTGAGTGGAAAAGGCCCTGACACACCCTCAGACGGGAGCCTTGAGACACTGCACCTGGAGTGCTTGAGATTTACGTGTGTGTGCAAACCTCACTGCAGCTCCCAAATTAAAAAAAAATTGAAGAACATTTTCAGAATTAAAATAGGCACTACTGAGTAGTGCTTCCGACTTGCTGATAAAATTGGTTCCATTGTCCCCCTCTGTTTTTGCTGTTCATTGGGTTGTTGAAATTATTGTGCAGAAGTGACAGGGGCTTATAAAAAGTGAAAAGAAATTAGCCAGTGAGAGAGCATCACATATGAGCTGAGCCTGGAACTAACTGGCAGGTGGAATGGGAATCAGAGTCTAACAGGTGATTTTTTTCAGCTCTGTCTTCTGAGGGAATGGAGAGAATTCAGTGATGAAGGTACATTTGCACCTTGGTGGCAGGCAGGATCCCAAAGTTTTCCAGGGTTTTGGGGGCCCTGAGAGAGGCTGATCCTCCAACCTTCTGTGAGCTCTAAAGTAGAGTACAGGTGCTGGGTGCTCTTGTAACAGGGTGCAGCCAACAGGGGGGCCCCAAATAGGGATTTGGAACGGGATCCAGAACTCAAGGTGTCCAGGAAATATTAGGATGTCCTCACCCCTTCCCCCCACAGGCATGAGTTGAAAGAAGGGACACATTGAACAGGAACATGCAGAGCTGTTTTGTACAGCAACAGCTCTGCGGCTAACCTCTGGCATGATCATTTAACATATCTATAATCTTTAACTGGTTGCATAGATATGTTAAATAGCCATGGCCATGCTTTGAACCAGGGAGAAGGGAGGGACATCCACCCAAGATGTAACTGGGCTGCAGGTCCCCCTGATTACAGGCGCTTGTGTGAGAGCTAGGAGAAGACTGGCTCCATGACATGGGGCCACACCTGCCCAGACTCACTATGGCACCCCGGTAAAGCTGGAAGGATATGGGAGTGCTGGAAAGTGAAACTAATTGTAGGAGTCGGAAATGGGGCTGCAGAGGAGGATTGGCGCGGGGATTTAAACCCAGACACAGCAGCCATTGCAGGAAGAGAACATGTGGCTGTGGCAGTAGAGGAGAGAGAGCCACATGCTTCTGACAGAGCAGGGACTCCCTCAGCTGTGTGAGAGAGATCCATGCAGTTTCGCCAGAGTGCAGGCCCCCGCAGCTTGGAGAGAGAGACTCACCATGCGGGTTTAGCAGAGAACCGCCACTTGGGGCCAGAGTGGCGCCTCCCCGCTCCCTGCAGCTTTGCCGAGAAGAACCATGCAGTTTTGGCCAGAGTGGGGGACCCCTGTAACTTTGGTAGAAGAGGACCATGTGGCTTTGGGGTGCTCCCTTTGGCCACGTGGCCTGGGAAGCAGGAGAGACTTTGCCTGGAAGAAGGGTGAAAGAACTCTTGCCAGTAGGCCATGAGAAGGTGTCACATGGCTTTGGATTAATCAGAGATCCTGCCTGGATGGCGACACAGCTGACAGTGTCAGGACCAGAATCACGGATGTTTGCTTCTTTTCCTGCCTTACGGCACCCCTGAATTAGGGCAGGGGGGAAAGGAAGCACTGTGGGTGTCTGTGGGTATCCTAAAGGACTTTGATATTTTAATGAAGACATTAGGTCAGTACTTTAAGTCTGTATAGCTTTAAATAAGGATTTCCTTTCCTTTCCACAGATCTCTGGCATTGAGAGACGGCTTTCCTAAGGTGGTGGACAATTGAACCTAGTGGGGGGTGCTTTCGGTAATTGTATATCATACCCCCCTTGGCCCCTGTGTGTTCTGTAACACTCTGACCTCACTTTATTTTACAGGGTAAGGAGGCCTGAGAGGCCACAGATCTTAGACATCAGGATAGAGGATCTGCGTGTCCTGGCTCCATGCTTTAGAGTGATGCCTGCACCAGGTAGGTCCTTAAAAAGTACTGCAGAAGGAATTGACATGCGGGATTCCTTTTGCCCTGGTCCTCCAGGTGGTTCTAGAGAACCTTTTTAGCCTGTGACCTTCAAACACTGTGCCACAACAATCCTGGCTTTGAACGTCCTATAATCCTTTCCTCGATCAGGCAGCAACTTTTAACTTATTGGTGATAAGATGTCCATTGCTTGTGTTTAGGGAAAGAAACATTTCCTATGCCCTTATAGAGTCCCTGTGGCAGGTGGGTCCTGGTGGTGTTACAGGGTGCGGCCAAGAGAGGGGACCCCAAATGGACATTTAAAATGGGGTCCAGAACTCAAGGTGTTCAGAAAATACTAGGATGTCCTACCCCTCCCCCCACACCCCCAGGTGTGGGTGGGGGAAAGGGACAAATGGAGCAGGTCCATTGAGAGCTGTTTTGCATAGCAACAGCTCTGTAGCTAACCTCTGGGGTGTGGTCATTTAACATATCTATAACCTTTGACTGGCTACGTAGATATGTTAAGTAGCTATGGCCATGCTCTGAGCCAGGGGGATGGAAGTAACTTCCCCACCAAGATGTGACTGGGGGGCAGGTCCCCCGAGTTACAGCGCCTGCATGAGAGCTTGGAGATGATTGGCTCCATGACATGGGGCCACACCTGCCCAAACCCACTTCGGCGACCAGAAAAGCTGGAAAGGACAGCAGATTAAGGGCAGGTGTGGCCAAGTGTGGGAGGAGTCGGAAGTGGGGCTGCAGAGGAAGATTGGCGCAAGGATTTAAAAGCCCAGGTGCGGCAGCCATAGAGGAGAGAACCATGCGGCTTTTGGGAGTGTAGAGACTCCCACAGCCCTGTGGGAGAGAACCACGTGGCTTTTGGCAGAGTAGGGGCTCCCGCAGCCCTGTGAGGGAGAACCACGCGGTTTTGCCAGAGTGCAGACCCCCGAAGCTCTGGTAGGAGAGGACTACATGGCTTTGGGGTGCTTCTTTTGGTCACGCGGCCTGGGAAGCAAGAGAGACTTTGCCTGGAAGAAGGGTGAAAGAACTCTTACCAGTAGGCCATGAGACGGTGCTGCATGGCTTTGGATTAATTGGAGATCCTGCCTGGACAGCGACACAGCTGATGGTGCCGGGAACTGAGAAAGGTCTCCCAGCTGACAAGGATTCCTGGGAAGAGCCAGACACTGCCTGAGCCATGGACTTCTATTTCCTTTCCTAAAATACGGTACCCCAGACTGGGAAAAGGGGGAAGGAAGGATTATGTGTGTGTTTGTGGGTGTTTTAAGGGACTTTGGGATTTTGATGAAGACATTAGGTCACTACTTTAAGTTTGTATAGCATTAAATAAACGTTTCCTTTCCTTTTCATGAATCTCTGGCATTGAGAGATATCTTTCCTTTAAGGTGGCGGACATGACGGACCTGAGTCTCTTTCAGTAATAGTATTATCGTCCCAGGCCCCCCTTGTTTGTTCTGTAACAGTGGCACACAAATAACTGACCCCATTGCAGGCCTCCCAGATGCTTGGGTGAGAAACCAGGGTTGGGTGAAGCAGATGGCGCTTTGAGGCGTCTGGGAAGGTGATATTTTAAGTGAGAAAGTGTCAGAACTAACCTGATGACAAAGTCAGGTAACATGATGGAATACTTTTGATCTTTTTGTTTCATCTGTGTAAGTTGACTAGTTCTGAATAGTTTATAAGCATTCCCATTTCTTTTGTGTTGAAACTGTCACTTTTTTCCATTTTAGAACAGCATATTAGTTTTAAATCTTTATTTACTTCACCTCTTTTTCTTTGTGCCTGTCCCCAAAGCAGGAATTCCTAACCTGCACTCAAGACCAGGAAATCAGCGAATCCCCCAAGAGTATGTAACATGGGAAATGGGTGTGTGTATTTCTGGGAAACAGATGTCACAATTTTGACCAGGTTTTCCGAAAGGCCTCTTGAGGTTTCCATCATTTTTACTTCCTCGCTTCTCTTTCTGTGGCTCCGGACTCACTCAGACCCCGCTGAGATGGGGTATCTTAGTAGTTTAGTCACAACTGAGGTTGCTTGAAAAAAAATGTCTCCAAGACACTCTCCTTCAGATGTCTCCAGTGCAGCACCCCCTAACACCCTCCCCGCCCGCCCCCCAACTCAGGGCAAGGACAGAATCCATTTTGACAGCACCTCCCAGACTGTGGGGGGCTTTCACCTGTGTTATCTCAATGATGCCTCAGCTGTGGCCTCACAGTGCTTCCCGAACCTTCAGGTCTGCTGATACTGCAGGCTGGCCTGGAAGGTCTGGGGTGCACCACAGGTTTTGCCTTTCTAATAACCTCCCAGGTCCTGCTGATGCTGCTGTTCCCCCGCCCTCACTTTGAGAACCATTGCTGTACGTAGGGGTGTCAAACTCATTTTCACTGGGGGCCACATCAGCCTCACAGTTACCTTCAAAGGGCTGAATGTAATTTTAGGACTGTATAAATGTAGCTACTCCTTAACAGTTAAGCGAGAGCTCGGCCCTGCTGCCGGGTAAAACAGGGTGAAGGGCCGGATTCAGCCCGTGGGCCTTGTGTTTGCCGCCTGTGCTCTAAAGTGTTCTTGGAGAAATTCATTTGCAATCTTGGATATTTAGGTCACCTGAGGTAATGACCGTAGGCTGTTTACTAATCACCCAAATCAAGAGTTTACTTAGCTGATCACAGCAGCCAGTGTGCACTGTTCGTGAGGTCAGTTTAGAATCCAGGGCCAGAGCCAGAGAACACAACCCCTCTCATCACTTGATCTGATCGAGCCAGTGATTTAGAGCAGGCGGGCGCTTCCAGTGCTGGGGGCCAGGCAGGTCACAGGACGCTGTCAGTCAGAGCAGGGCAGGACTCAGAGAAAGGGGCGGGCGCCAGGTGATGGGGCACCCTTGTCCATTCCACCAGAGATCTCGAGTTCCCGTGACTTCACATTTCTCATCCTGTTTTAAATTTTAGGTCTTCTAGTCAGTATGTGGTGGTATCTCCAACTTGCACTTCTCTGACGACTAATGATGTTTTCAGTACCTTTCCATATGCTGGGTAGCCATTTGTTACATCTTTTGTGAAGTGTCTGCTTGACTCTGTTGTGCATTTTTAGAGCCTGTTTGCCTTCCTATTACCGATCATCAGAGTTTGTTGTATATTCTGGATACAAGTCTTTTGTGAATATTTTCTCTCTTCGTGGCTTGCTTGTTCATGTTCTGAATGGTGCCTTTCACAGTCTGAGGCATGAAGTTTTGATGACGTCCCACTCACCAGCGTTTGTCTTCCATGCTTCATGCTTTTTGTGTCCTTTTCAAGACATCTCTGTCTACCTAGGTCATGAAGGTTTTCTTTTAGAATTTTTACCATTTTAGCTTTCATGTTTAGATCTATGATCCATTTTGAATTAATTTTGGGGTGTGGTGTGAGGTAGGGGTTGCTGTTCATTTTTTCCCATGTGGATATCCAGCACCATTTGTTGACATGATTATCCTCTCCTCATAGAATTGCTGTGATACCTCTGTTAAAATTCAGCTGACTGTGTATGTGTGGTCTGTTCCTGGAGTTTGTGTTGGTTTCCATCGATGCACTTGTCTAAGTGATCTTTCTGTCAATTACCAGACAATCTTGATTATTATATTTCATAGGGATTCCTGAAATCAAGTATTGCAAATCCTCCAACTCTGTCCTTCTTTTACAAAATTGTTTTGCCTGTTTTAGTTGCTGTCCTATCTCTACCGAGTCCTCCTATTCATGAATATTTCAGTTGTTTGTTGCTTATGCCAGTGAGTCTTGGATTATGAAGTCATTTCTTCTGCATTTCATTATGTGTGTTTCCTGTGTCTTCAGTGGGAGAGTAGCTGGAACGTTTGTGGTGACTGCGCTGTCCCCCTTTGGCACTCCATCCAAGCATGGACCCTGTGCCGAGACCCTGCCGAGTTCCTGCAGGAGACCCCAGGATGAGGAGTGAAGCAGGACATGTAGCCTGTGTAGCTGCTGTGACAAAATTCAGAAGCAGCAAAGTTCTCCCAGCTAAAGTGGAGAGGTGATGATTGTTTCAGCACTCTTAACAGATCAGGCCAACCACACACAAAATGTAAAGATGAAAAGCAAAGTTTTCTGCAGAAAAACGACAGTTGTACAAAATGTCCCGGTATCACCTCAGCAACTCAGTCTTAGAAACTTTCACCTTGGAAAATATGCTTTAATTGGTTCATTCTGGAGCCAGAATAAGATCAAGTTGGCAGCTATGAATAATAGAAAGTTTTGTTCTTTCTTTTTCCCTCTTGTTTTTTCAGATAAACTCTAAAAAGGTAAATGAGGTACACACTTCCATGCAGAGTTGACAATGGTTTCATGTTCATGGAAAGCAGTAGACAGTGACAGCGAATAAAATGGCTCTCTCATTAGCATTTGCCTTTAGCAGAGGATTCCTAAACCTCCAGCTCTGACTTACCCCCTGCTCCTCCCTCCTTTTCAAAGTGACCACCATTATGAGTTTATTTTGGATTTTTCCATGTCTTTTTTTTTTGCTTGTGTGTTGATACATGTTTATGCAAAGAAAATGTCATGTTTTGGGCGGAATTTTTCTTCTCACAAATGGTATATTGTAATGGTTTTTGATGCATTAAAAAAAAAACTCTTCAAAGCATCAGTGGTCCAGCCCTGTCATTACCTGTTCCTTTGAACTGATGTGTTCTAGTCTGCTTGGTGGCTGTATAGCAGAGTTTTTAATAAATCCCCTATTGCTGGCCACCTATGTTGTTTCTGATTTTTCTTCATTATTAACACAGCTGCTCTGGCATCTTTGCACTTGACTCCCTCTGCACACGTGTGAGGGTTCTTTGCCTGCACGTCAGGGTCATTGCTTTCTTAAGGTAACTTTTCTTTTTAGCAGCCTCAAGCAAACAGTTCTGCAAATACCTGCCTGCTAGTGATTGAACCAGCCATCAGTGCCCCTGGGCCAGGGGAGTGATAACCTGCATCCTTTGGGTCCCTTCTTTTAAACTTTGTGTGGAGTTGGTTGGGGAGAGGCAGAAACAGTCAGCTACCCACTTTGTGAGACAGCACGGCTCAGGTCTGCCAAAGTGGTGCAGCCATTTGTCGTGGGTGTGAGTGTGCTGGTGTCAAACTGAGCAGAGTCCTGGGCTCCTTTCCGTGTCAGGAGCTCGTAAGAAACAATGTGTGAATGTCTCAGTTGGTTCCTTCACATGTGCTACCACTTTCTGGAAAGTGGTACCAGCAGCTCACACATGGATGATCCACGGTATGTGTTCTCAACACAGTACAGAATCATTTCCTTTCCTGTAGATTTATTAGTATTATATATTTCAAAAACTCAAATCTTTACTCATATTGACTAGAAAGTCATTTTGATAGACCGACAGGGGAGGTAGGTAGAAAGGTACCTTTTTTGAGGCCGCCTGTTTTAAGATCACTGTTACGTAAATGATACTTGACCTAGTGGGTTGCACATGTTTTTAACTGGTACAACGTTTTGATGAATTTGTGTTTGCTATTGGGTCATCTTCCACAGTCGTCCCCTCTACCCTTTTAAAATCTAGGAGTTGAAGCAGCATATGCATATCAAGCAAATACACACAGTTAAATAGTTAACTATACATAGTGAGACAGATACATATAGTTAAAGAAATACAGAAATACGAAGTTGAAAGTGACCACTGGATGTCACTTGCCATCATCAGACGCCAGTGGTCACACTGCCAGCGCTTGGTGTGGGCGGCGATTAGTCCCAGGTCTGTTCTTGGCAAAGTGGAAAGACAAATGGAGGGAGGAAATGAAAGCAAGTGTGATGATACATTGACTGACAGAGAAGAACACTCCTTTCACGTTTTCTCTCGCAGCTTTGGTTAGGTGCTATCACACCATAAACATACATGTAAAACTCAGAATTAGAAATGTCTAACACGAAATATGACTTTTCCCTTTCTCCTCATTTTCCTATGGATACATTAGAATTTCTTTCATGGAGATGTGAGTAAAATTTTATCAGAAACATTTTGTTGTTCTGTCTTATTTCACGGCTCTTAAAAAGCTGTCACTGTGTTTCTTGTGACACTTTCTGCCTCTAGCTGCTTGTGGGACGTCAGCAAGTGCCCTGGAGCGTGGATGGTTTCTCCCGCCTTTACCTCCCCGTGTCTGCCAGTCCTCGGGCTGAGTTAGTGAGCACTGTTTAATCCTATGTTATCTTAAAAACAACACCAGGGAAAATATTTAGGGGAAGTGTAAACACTACATCCAGACCTCAGCTTGTCTCAAATAAAAGCCACTAGTTCATTGGATAAACACACCTACAGAAATCTAGGGTGGCTTCTTTCTTCAGAATGGGTTGTTTTTTTTTATACCCTTTTGTAATCCTTCTCTCCTACCCCCATAAAACTAGCATCCTACTCTCTGTCACTATATGTTAGCTTGCATAGTCTAGAATTTTATTGGGTTGACCAAAAACTCTGTTTAGTTTTTTCCATAAAATAAAGGGCACATGTTTCATTTTCACCCAAAACTTTATTGATTTGGAGATTTTGAGCATGCTGGCTATCTTCCCCTATTGGCTTCTGTGGGCAGAGGTCAGAGGTACTGCTAAACATCTTCCAGTGCATGAGACAGCCTCACAGCAAAGGATTATTTGGCCAAAATGTCAGTAGTACCAAGAAACTTCACAAACCACTTTTGACAGGTTCACTCAGTCACAGCACCTTCTCCACACACTGCACAAATCTTATTTTGCGTTTCAGTTGTGTTTTTACTTTTCTTGAAACAATAAAGCATAATATGCAGAAAATGTGTACTTCCATCTTCAATATTAAAATGGCTGCACAAAATTTTGATAGGTTTTTTAAAAATGCACGCTGATATGACACCTGTCACAATACAATATAACAAAATTGGAATAAAGTTAAAGATAACTAAGCACTACTAGAGTCATTGTGTGAAAAAAACTAAATGAACTTCTAGGCCAACCTAATATGTAAATGGAATGAAACAATGTTTTTTTTCTGGGCTTCTTTTAAAACTCATCCACATTGTATATGGTTGTGTAGCAAGAATTCATTCCTTGTTATTATTAACTGGTGTGGACATTGATTTGCTTCATGTTTTAGGCAATTACAAATAAAACTGCTATGAACATTCATATGTAAAACTTAAAAAAAAACTTTTATTGTTGACACTATTACAGATGTCCCCGTTTTCTCCCCCGTTGCCCACCTCAGCCCTCTCCCCTCTGGCCATACCCACACTGTTGTCCGTGTCCTTGGGTCACACACGTACGTTCTTTGGCGAACCCTTCACCTTCTTTTATCCAGTCCCCCCTCCCCCCTGACAGCTGTCAGTGTATTTCATGTATCCAGACCTCTGTTTCTATTTTGTTTGTCAGCTTATTTTGTTCATTAGATTCCATATATAAATGAGATCACCTGGTATTTTTCTTTCTATGACTGACTTATTTCACTTAGCGTAATAATCTCCAGGTCCATCCATGCCGCTGCAAGGGGTAAGATTTCCTTCATGTTTATGGTCGCATAGTATTCCATTGTGAGAGTGTACCACAGCTTTTTTATCCACTTGTCTACTGATGGACACTTGTGCTGTTTCCAGATCGTGGCTATTATAAATAACCCTGCAGTGAACTTAGGGGCACATATATTCATTTGAATTAGTGTTTTGAAATTCTTAGAATATATTCCCAGATATCAAAAGGCAGTTCCATTTTTAATTTCTTGAGGAACTCCATACTGTTTTTCACAGTGGCTATACCACTCTGCATTCCCACCAACAGTGCAAAAGGGGTCCCCTTTTTCCACACCCTTGCTGGCACTTGGTGATTTATTGATGATGACAGTTCTGTCAGGTGTGAGATGGTATCCCATTGTGGTTTTAATTTGCATTTCTCTGATAATTAGTGATGTTGAGCATCTTTTCATATGTCTATTGGCCATCTGAGTATCCTCTATGGAGAAGTGTCTATTTAGGTCCTTTGTCCATTTATTTTTTAGAGTAAAAAAATTTTAAGTACATTTTATTGATTATGCTATTATAGTTGTTCCATTTTTTCTCCCCATTATTCCCCTCCACCCTGCACCCTCCCACCATGCAGCATCCCCCGACCCTTAGTTCATGTCCATGGGTCGTACATACAAGTTCTTTGGCTTTTCCATTTCCTATACTATTCTTAATCTCCCCTGTCTATTTTCTACCTATCATTTATGCTCCTTACTTCCTGTACCTTTTCCCCATTCTCCCCACTACCCCTCCCCACTGATAACCCTCCATGTGATCTCCATTTCTCTGATTCTGTTCTAGTTTGCTTAGTTTGTTTTTGTTTTTGTTCTAGGTTCAGTTGTTGATAGTTGTGAGTTTGTTGTCATTTTACTGTTCAGAGTTTTGATCATCTTTTTCTTAGATAAGCTCCTTTAACATTTCATATAATATGGCTTGGTGATGATGAACTCCTTTAACTTGACCTTATCTGGGAAGCACTTTATTTGCCCTTCTATTCTAAATGATAGTTTTGCCGGAGAGAGGAAGCTTGGATGTAGGTCCTCGCCTTTCATGACTTTGAATACTTCTTTCCAGCCCCTTCTTGCCTGTAAGGTCTCTTTTGAGAAATCAACTGATAGTCTGATGGGCACTCCTTTGCAGGTAACTGTCTTCTTTTCTCTTGCTGCTTTTAAGATTCTTTTCTTATCTTTAATCTTGGGTAATGTAATTATGATGTACCTTGGTGTGTGCTTCCTTGGGTCCAACTTCTTTGGGATTCTCAGCCTCCTGAACTTCTTGGAAGTCTATTTCCTTTGCCACATTGGGGAAGCTTTCCTTCATTATTTTTTCAAATAAGTTTTCAATTCTTGTTCTTCCTCTTTTCCTTCTGGCACTTCTATGATTCAGATGTTGGAATGTTTAAAGTTGTCCCAGAGGTTCCCACAGTTGTCTCTCCTCATTTTTTTTTTTTTTTTAATTCTTGTTCCTTCATTATGTTCTGGTTGAATGCTTATTTCTTCCTTCTGTTCCAAATCATTGATTTGAGTCCCAGTTTCCTTTCCATCACTGTTAGTTCCCGGTATATATTTTACTTTGCATAGCCTTCACTTTTCCCTCTATTTTGCAGCCATACTCATCCATTTCTATAAGCATCCTGAATACTAGTGTTTTGAATTCTGCATCTGATAGGTTGGCTCTCTCTTAATCACTTAGTTGGATTTTTGGAGCTTTGATCTGTTCTTTCATTTGGGCCATATTCTTTTTTTTGTCTCAGTGGGCCTGTTACATTCTAAGGGGCAGAACTATAGGTATTCATCAGGGCGGGCTAACACACTTTGCTGTGTTGTGACGCTGTATGTAGGGGAGGGGTGCGAGGGGGAACAATGCTGTTTGCTCGGCTTTTGGCTGGTTTTTAGTCACTTCTCCCACTACCCACAAGCAAATTGGGCCCTTCTGGTGCTGATTCCCAGGTGGGTGGGTTTGTGTACATTCTAGGACCCTGTGGGTGTCTCCAACGAACTCTCCTGTGAGACCAGGAGTTTCTCCTGCTATTGCAGCCCCCATAGGTTTCTACGGCCAGAGGTTTTGGGGCTTTATTTCCCTATGCTGGAACCCTGGGTTATGAAGTCTGTCTCATAACAGACTCCCTAGTTGTTCCTCCCAGTTTATCTGCACGTGAATGTGGGAACATCAGGTTGCCAGCTGCTGCCTTGCCACACCTTCTCTGTGCCCTGGCTGCCTGTCTCCGCTGCTCCTACTGGTCTGAATGAATGTTTCTTCTTTAACTCCTTGCTTGTCAGACTTCCACACAGTTCGATTTTTTGGCAGTTCTGGTTATTTTTTGCTTTTAAGTTTGTTATTGTCCTTCTTTTGGTTGTGTGAGGAGTCGAAATATATCTACCTACACCTCCATCTTGGCTGGAAGTGGATCTTGTTTTTTAATCCATTCAGCTACTGTATGTCTTTTCACTTGGAGAATTTAATCAATTTAAATTTAATTATTGATAAGTAAGGACTTACTATTGCCATTTTGTTCATTGTTTTCTGAATGTTAAGTAGTTCTTTAGTCTCTTTTTATCTTCCTTTGTGATTTTTTTTTTTGTTGTTGTAGTATGTTTTGATTTCTTTATCTTTTGTGTATCTACTATAGGTTTGTGATTCAATGTGGGGGTGTTGGATTTTTGTCAGATTCTTTTCCTGCATCCTTTGGGATGATTATGCAGCTTTTGTCTCTTATTCTGTTGATGTAGTGTATTACATTAATTGACTTGCAGGTGTGAGATAAACTCTGCATTCGTGGTATAAACTCCACTTGTTATGATGTATAATACTTTCTGTATGTTGCTGGACTTGGCTTGATAGAATTGTGCTTAGGATTTTTGTATGTCTATTCATTAGAAATATGGGTCTTTTTTCCCCTTGTGATGTCTTTGTGTGGTGTTGGTATCAGGATAATACTGGCCTAGTTGAACTAGTTGAGAAGTATTCTCTTAGTCTATTTTTATCAAAGCGTTTATAAAAAATTGGGATTCTTGCTTAAATGTGGGGTGGAATTCACCAGCGAAGCCATCTGAGACTGGGTTCTTCTTTGTCGGTAGTTTTTAAAATTACTGATTCTGTTTTACTTGGTGTAAGTCAAGTCAAATTTTCTATTTTTTCTTGATTTCAATTTTTGGTAGTTTGTGTCTTTCTAGGAATCTAGTTTGTCTTAGTTAACAAATTCATTATGTAGATGTTAATGGATTTCTCTTGTCAATCTTTTTACTTTTAAATTAATCTGTTTTACATGAAATGTTCCTAACTCACTGAAAAGAAAGGGGGGGGCGGGGAATAAAGAAATCAACTGCTGTTAAATAAATGTTTAATATTTTTCTAGATGGCTATAGAATTACTAAAGAAATAAGATATTGAAGAAATTAAAGAAAAATATTGTTAATTGAGGCCTACTCTCCCTTTCTTTCCAGAAGTATTGTGAATCTCACTATTGACATGAGTCCTTACTACCCATGTTTTTATATCTTTATGTATAGAAAAACACACAACATTAATATTTTAAAATGTTACTTGTATTAGGTAGGCTTCATGCTATACATTATTTTTACCCTCAGCATTTTATTTCCAGATTCTTTTACATTGTCATAATTGGTGATAGTTCATTTATGTTAATTGCTCTTTGAATGTTCTTCAAATGAAAGACAGATGGGTTGTTTCCAGTGATTTCTTTGTAAATGCTTTAGTGTTAATTCTTGCAAGTGATTGCCTGTGTGCATGTGTGTTTCTCAAGGATGTGTACCAAAAAAGTTGAGTTGCTGAGTCACAGAACTTGTATCTCCAACTTTCTAGATATTGTAAAACTGTTCTATGACTCTTGGGCTTTTGGATGTGCTCAGGTGGCTACGGAGGTCCCAGCATAGAGAGGCAGTGTTTCATAATAAGCCACTGTGTATGGCCTGGGCAGTGCGGGTCATTTAAGGTGCTCAGTCTGGTGCCCCAGCTGTAGTTGTGGATGCTCTTAACCCTCTGTGTGAGTAGTTACTTTTTAAAATATGTGAGACTGAGGAGACTGGGGAGACAGCCAGCCGGGGTGAACTTCATGACTGACGTGAATTAAATCAGCCAGTCAGCTGAATTCATAGTGTATTTGAACAAAGGTGGAGTTGGATGTACTGAGTCTAGAGAAATGGTCTGGGTTCTGGTGTGTCAGAGCTCGATCTCAAATTCATACTCTTCTTCCTTCATAATTTCAAGCAAGTCATTTTCCCTGTGTCCTTAGTTGCCACATCTGTAAAATGGGGATAGTAAGACTTCCTAGTTCATGGACTTACAGCTCAATGATGTTATACATATAAAGTGCTTGGTGCAGGGCCTGGCATTTAGGAGCACTTAATACATTTGCTGCTGTTTTACCCTTCTGCCTCCAATCTCATTTCCCTTCCTTGGCACTGTGTACCAGCAGTGTGCAGAGGTTAAGAAGCATTTGGTTGTAGCACCTGTTTTTGGTCTTCCTATTGTAGCTTCTATATCTCTAGTGAATGTGATGTCCTGGCCAACTTTCCACACTGCTTACCAGACAACTTAAGTAAAGAAAATATGGGTACTTGTTTATTTTTTTGTTTTTAAAAATATTTTATTTACTTATTTTGAGAGAGAAGGGAAGGGTGGGAAAAAGAGAGGGAGAGAAACATCAATGTGTGGTTGCCTCTCGTGCGCCACCACTGGGGACCTGGCCTGCAGCCCAAGCATGTGTCCTGACTGGAACTTGAATCAGCAATCCTTTGGTTCACAGGCCGGCACCCAATCCCCTGAGCCACACAAGCCAGGGGGAAGGATACTTGTTTAAATAGCTTTGCGAACCTTTTCTAGTGCTTAAAGAAGTCTTGTAACAAAACCACTGTAACCTCACTCTTTGTCTAGAGAAATTCACATGCCAACAGCTTTGCTTGGTATTCTGCTTAGTGTTACAAGACTCCATCCAGCCGTGGGTCAGAAAATGCAGCAAAGCTCTCTGATGGGAAACACTTTAAATTCTTAGTTATCAACCTGGATAAAAACCCCTCCCCCCTCACCGTCAATCAAAAACTTCAGCTTCGGACAGGACAGCGCCAGCATTTGGATGCTTTTGTCTCCTGTCTGTAGCATAGCAGCAGTGGGCACGCTGGAGTCACCCACCACCCACACCTAGAGTAATCGCTCACGCAATCATTCCCAAGATAGGAATTCAAACAGGTGATGAGTGTCTTTGTTTTTTGTCTAATTATTCAATGTGTAGGGTTAGTTTTAATAACGTCTCATGAAATTAGCAAAAGAGAGCCAGGAAGTCAGGATGAGGCTTTCTTTCTGAAAGTTAGTATCCATCAGAAATGGAAGCTCAACTATGTGTAGCAGGAGGAATGGAGGAATGGTCACTAGGTGACTTGGGAAATCCTCAGGATTATGTAACACATGAAATCGTTGGTGACATTTCATTCACATCTGTGCTGAAGTTGGTCTTGTGTTTTACTGTAATGTGGCTCAGCTGTCACTCACTTCGGGACCACCAAGTGTGGGCCTGCATTTACAAATGCTTTGGTATTCACCCCAGTTGTATGGCAAATTTCTGGAGAGGGTTATAAAGACGCTGAACGATGTCTGTACCCAATATCTGAAAAGCTTTCCAAGCCCTGTATTACTCAGTGTGAACGATGATCTGCACAAGATCCCACACCCTCCGAGGCCTGGGATCCTCAGATGCCCAATGGTTGCCCACCTTCTCAGACTGGGCCTCAGCACTTCCTGCGTAGACTCTGCTGCAGCCACAGTCCAGCATCTGACCCGCAGCCTGGCAGACTAGTTAACTTTGACCTCACCCAAGCTGCTTTCTCTGATGGGAATGTCCCCTTCACGTCCCAACATCATCCCCTCCAGGTCAGTCCCTTTCTGAGCTGAGATCCTTCCAACATCATTTTTCCACATTTCCTATCCCTGATGGCAGGATCTAGGTGGGTAATATGTGATGTTACAAAGGTTTTAGTTCCCTGAAAGCATCATTTACGTACTGGTCTGTTGAGGCTGCTCTCTGGGTCTCTAAATGTCATAAATAATGAACATTTTGTTGTATTTGGCAATCAGTGATCTTTTCTCTCTTCCTGTGGTTGATACAATACCCATTTTCCTAATCAGGTAGTGATATGAAAGTTATTGTTGTCAGGTTTGCTCACGATTTTTTCAAAACAAGGCAGAAAATATAATACTGTTCTTCTCAAAACTATTTTAACCATGGGCTTTTGGACTGAAAATTAAATGCCATCTTACCAAAATAATACTGAAACCTAAAAATAATTTTATATGCTTGTAAAAAACACCCTCCTTCCCATTTCAGTCTTCCTCCTTCCTTACATAAGTAGTTGCTTTTGAAATTTGGCTAAGTTGAAGGATTGTCTGGGCCTTCCCGAATTCTGTTGGAGGTGCAGTTACGACAATCAGTGTTGAGTCCTCACCGTGCACGTATGTATGTATCGACCCCCGGGGGGAGCTACGGATTTATTACGTCTTTCGTTTAGTGTTCCCTTATGTGGAAGAATGAGTGTGATTTTGATGTAAGTCTTGTCATGTTCAAGTTCAGCTAGTACCTTTTCGATTCTTCATCCCTGGTCCTGGGCTGAGAAGAGGGGGGCTCCCCTGATGTGTGATCTACGAAACCCTCCTCTACGAGCCCCCTTGTTTTGTGTGGCAACTGTCTGCTGTGCCCTGTGTTCTAAAGGTGGCGCTCCCTCCCAAGTCCCCCCACAGGTCTACGATGGCGGGACACACCTGTAAGGCGGTCTTTTCTTTGGATAGCAACAATCACAGTACATCAAAATGCCTTTTATTTGAGACACAAAAATGCAAAATTGCTGAGATATCAAACATTTTCCGGTCCGCTACAATACTGCCACTATGTACAAAAGATCTGATGATAAATGTGCACACATATAAAAATACAGTATGCATTACCTATGTACAGTACATGTGCAAAACGTATGGCATTCAAACATGATATGGAATTGATTTCAGGGGTGCAAACAGCAAATACAAAGGCATCACGTTTTTTTTTTTAAAAAACAACATAAAGGCAATACATGAATGGACCCCCGATTGCCATAATTTTTTTGTTTCTTAAACGAATGCTTGAATAAGCAGGGCTCTGTAGATTGGTATCTTTCTCCTTTTTTTCATAAAGTGAGATGCTAAGACATAATGTGACAATGAAAATAAGAAGAGAAACACCTATCACGTTGCACTTCTATTGCAAGCAAGAAAACTAATTTGTACGTAGAAAGGAAAAAACTTTGTACTACCACTAAATGTGTACTATTCCTAAACTAACAAAAATCTATACTATTTTACATGAAAACAATACAGAAATATCTACACCTTTGTGAAAATTATAACCTTAAATGGATAATACCTTTTTGGGACTGATTTTTGAGATCTCATTAGTCTCAAATTTTAAATAAAAAGTGCCTCTTTTTGGCAAATACTTGGCAATGCCTTTGGTTCCTTTAAAGCAAGTTTGCATTACTACTGGTTACTTGAGGTTAAGTACTTTTGGTAGATACTAAACCCTTTCCTAAATGCTTCTTCCTCCTACCAAATCAGCAAGTGCTCTTACAGCACAATGTAGAGAGGTAATCGCTATGAGCCTCAGTGATCCTACCAGCTTGGTGAAAGCTTTGTCTGAGCAGTTGGCACAAAGCCCTGTTACACAAGACAGCAGTGTCGCTGTCACCAATGACATGTTTGATCTGATTCCAGACAGCACCTTGTAGATCTGAGATTGCCATCCTGTTGTCACAAAACCGTGGTATTTTTTCAATAGCGATTCACAGAGCAATGTGTTTGTGGGGAGGGTCAGAGCGCTTTTGTAAACATGTGCAGCTTTTTGCATTCTAGGCCTCGGATGAGATTTCCGGTAGAAACCCTTTGCAACGACGCGCTTCCCTCAAACACTGAAAGGGGTGAGCAGGGGAAGACACACACTGCCATGCAGACAGAGTCACTTCACATCAGAGCGCAGCCTGGAAAGGTCGCTGAGCAAGGTATCGAAAGTCTGAAAAGGAATTACTGCATCTGAATTATTTTCCAGTTTTAACAGAAGCCACTTAAAAGATAAGCTGAAATGCAGTGAGGATGCTCTCCAAACACACACCTGCACTTGTAAGCTGTGTCCCTTGATAAGCCTGATCTTCCAGTTGATGGTTTTTGATAATTTGGGCTCATTTTGTGGCGCCGGGGCCATGGACAGTCCGCTCCGTTGCCCATAGCCAGGATTCATGTTTGCAGCGATGGACGGCAAAACGGAGGGTTATTTGTGAGTGGGGGTGAAGCGGACTGTGCTGCTCTGCTGGTAGACGCCTGGTGACTCTTCTCCCTGAAGTCTCTGAAAGTACCCACCTGACGGGCAGCATGTGGTGTGCACGGGACAGCTGCTTAGTCGGCTGCTGTGGCTGGATTCAGCCTGGTAGTTCTGCAAGGACTCTGAAGAAAGCTATGTGGCCTGGAATGATCTGGGGTCGAGGGTAAGGGAAGCCTGAGTCAGCTTTGGTGACAAAATGAGTAGTGCTCCTGATATGGCTCTCAGTGTCTGCTGACTGCACAGCTCAGGGGCCCTATCCTGTGACCGTGACTCTGCCCACAGCAGGCGGCAGTTCGGAGGCGGCGCCAAACCACCTCTGCCCCGTTCTTAAACTACCCTGGCAGGAGTGTCAGTTACATGGGTCACAGAACTGTGCAGTTTTTAAAAAGGAAATTTAAATAAGATCTCTTTAGTATTATAAAAATAGTCATATAAAACGAACACAAATAGTGTCTAAACAAGAAATTCCATGAATTCAGAATACATCTATGTACAAATATGTGGCAAATACTATACAGTAGATTGCACATTTCAGGAAAAACACTAGAACATGAACCACTAACACTGTCCCCAAGGTTTTCTAGTACATGCTTTGCTGAAATGTACAAGGTGACCACATACCCTTAGACTTCCAAAGACTATGTAGAAGCTTTGGTGTAACTTTGTGTGCCTCCCACCCCCAACGACACGACCTGATACCTATGTGCACTAGAAAGGTAAGCTTGATACTACTGTGTTTCAGGAATATTTAGGGAAATGAGACTGCATGTGAGATAATGTTTTCTAGGTATTGTTTTCTTGGCAGTAGGATCTTCTGCAAGATGATACATAGCACTGCCGCCTCTAAACTACACACATGCGCACTGAAAACCCAGCCGGCTGTTCTGACCTGGGCTTTTACGGCTGTGAAACTCACCTCAAACAGTAAAAACTGTCCTCTCTAGTAAACACACACCTTTCCCATTGCATTTACCTTTAAGCACACTGAGTTAGGTCAGAGGAGCCCTGGTTACAGAGTGTCATCTTTGGTCACATCACACGTTGCCCATGGTCTGTGTCCTCACTCTAACCTGGAATAACCTGGAACGTGTAGCTGGGAGCCTGGAGAGCAGCACCCAGCTTGCTGCTCAGGCCTGGCCCAGGCCCGGAGGGCCCAGCGGAATGGTGGGAGTCGGCAGCCTGTAGACTTCCTAACTAGAGACTCCTTGCCTTCCTTCCTTGTAAAAGAGATGCTGGTACAGAAAGGTTTGAACACATATGTAAGGTGGGCACATTAGCAACACACTGGAAAGCGAGCAGGCCGATGCAGCGGCATTCTTTGCGCTGCAGCGTGTTTCTGGAGAGCAGCCTTCCGGTGGCATGTTTCAAACCCTATTTTAAAGATGTGATAAGGGGATCATAAATGATCTATGTACACAATTTGAAAAGACGGAAATAGAAAGTTAATTCACGGAGAGTCAATAGCACTAGCTGTTCAGTTGCCTCCTACAGTCCCACTGATACTTGGTTCTAATTTAATAAGCCACTTAAATCTGAATAAAGGTGATGCCTAGAGTCCAAGTATGGACCAGATTAGCTGCAGACAAAAATCCAATGCTGAGACCTGCCCTAAGAAATTACCTTTCTAAGTCACTAGCCTTGCCCTGGGAGACAGGCCCTTCCGAAAGGAAATGAATGACTGAGGAGGCACATGCTGGACTTGGTCACATGGCAGCGTCTGGGCGCCACGCGCTGGGTCACCGTCCGAACGATTCATCTACTCACCACAGACCACACTGCGCACCTCCGCCTCTGCCTGGAACCCTTCAGAAGCGCTTTCAAGGTGGGAAGTGTCAGTTAACAGAGGGCTCCAGTGTTCTGGGCGACTGAATTCTGGAAAAACGGACTTTTCTTACACATAGTGAAATTTACAAACTGAAATAAAAATTTGAAATAAGATCAGCTCTTAGGCAAAATGCAAACCCAGAAATGATTCACAAATCCTTTTCAAATAGCGGGTCAGGCTGCCTCTACATGCCATGGTGGTGGCAGTCCCTGCTCAGTGACCTGGAGAAAGGTCACCCAGCTCTCGGGCTTACACAGGGGAGTGGAGAGCTTGATAGTATTTAATAAAAACCTCCACACTTTTTGGTAGACTTGTGTGTGTGTGTTTTTAAGTTATATACATGTCACATATTTCAATAACTATTCTGAAATCATTTTGGAAATCCTGTGACAATTGGCATTTCAGAAAATTCTTAAGAAACTACTCAATAAATGTTGATAACTTTCTCTCTCTCTAAAAAACTAATAAAACCTCCAGTTTTTCAGTCTTCGGCTTGACAAGGCAGTGAGAGGTCAGGTCTGACACCCGGCGCCAAGCCTGTGAAGTGAGGACCAGGATGAGCAAGAGGAGAGGCACCGGGCAGCAGTCCAGAGGCCGACCTGGCGAGGTCTAGCCCGGAGCCGTTATGGGAACTTCCTGGGAACGACAGACCTTGCCTTCACTTTTCAACTCACCAGCTCAGAAAGATATTTTACACTTAAAGCTTTTTCTTGGTTCTTTGAGATGGGTCTGGTTACCTGAAAGTTCTTAAAAATACAGAATACATTGGCTCAAGTATTCTAGAAATATTTGAGTTATTAAAACAAGTAGGGCCACCGGACACCCAATTTCTCACCCCAAAGTAGGCTGTACAAATCCCAACGTAGCGTGTGCACAGACATGTCTAATTTATACAGTAAATCAACCTATCAGCGCAGAGGGTTGCTGACAGGATTTTCAGTGTTATCAATAGACTTGGACTTTTTACAGGGGAAAAATTATGACAGTATTTTGTATATATTGTCAGGTTATTATAAAAACACTTCCATTTAAATTTAAATTTGGAAATCTAAAGTAAGATTCCAAAAATCACAAAATAAACAACGCAAAAAAAACTACATTGGTTTCTGAATGGAACTAAAAGTCTTCTGCTGGTGCTGTCCGCTGCCTTTGATCCCTGCTGCATCCTGGGCAGGGCCCGGGCTGTTTCTAGAAACACGTGCAGTGACCTCTTACCTCCCTCACACCAACATTCTTTTTTGAGTGGAGCTGCATGCTTTTTATTAAGGGCCTGAAAGTGACCACAGAGGTTTAAATGTAGTTGGTTATCAGAGAATCCTCATATCGTTATCCTGCACATCCCTCTCTCTTTAGTGACGTTTGAAGAAACAGATGAGTCTTCTTTGACTAGAGATTTTTCAGAAGGCCCTGTGCTGTATTAAACTGCAGACATTCACTGCTGGATGCAATGAAATGTTCTTAAACTTGGTTTCCAGGCTGTGACCATCTATCCATTTGCAATGATGCAACTATGGACCTGTCTCTAAAAACTGACCTTTGACCCATCTTCATCTTCTTAAAACTCATGAACTCTGAGACGAGAAGCCTATGATGTTAGTCCCATGGCAATGGCAGGTCTTGTGGATCCAGAAAGTCAGCAGAGAACATGCTGGGGGCAGTGGCGCTGAGAGGAGTGAGTCCTGACGACGCGTTAGGCATAGTGATGTCTAACCACTCCATGTTGTCCAAGTTGGAGTCAGAGAGGTCAAGTGACAGACAGGAAGTGCTTGCGGCAAACTGGGCCTCGGCAGTCTCCATGGGTGAGTGTGAATGGTCCAGCACGCCCGCGTGACTTAGCAGGTCGTTCTGGAGATCCTCGATCAGAGAGAAGGGCTCTCTGTCTTCACCACTGCTTTGTAGTGGAGTAATGTCATTGGCTGAAGGTAAAGTCCCATCCAAGAAAGCTTCTAGTTGGTTCTCTAAGCTGGCAGATAAACTGCTCATAGGTTCTAAAGATACAGGTGGTGCCATTTGGACCTGGGGTGGTGGCCGGGACACCACTGTGTTGACTGGCATTGTGGTGATGCTGGCTGTCACTGGTCTCATTTTGGAAATGGGAGAAGGCTCTTCCTTTATAGGGAGGGAAATCTCTGTGTAAAATAACATAAGTAATCAGTGAGTAAAGATTTACTACTATTTAAAATTTTTATTAATTACTAACACAGTTATTTTGCGGGGACTTAATTCACAGTCCATCTTAGAGAAAGGAAAAGAATGCTGTTGGTCCTTGATAACCTTTAGGATGATAGATCACTTTAGTTAAATAAACATTTACATTTATAATATTCTGATATGTGAATTCTTTTTAGTGAGAGTAAGCATTAAAAGCCATTATATCCCACCAGGAAGGAGATAATTGTTTAGATTAATGGATTATTTGGTCCCATTCTCAGTTACATTTTAGGCTTAAGACAGGGCTCAGGTCCTACTCTGCACCACGAACCTGCTGTCCCAGCAGCACACCACCCTCAGATGAACGTGGACGTGTGCATCCTCGGGATCATGACAGATCTGATTTTTTTCTTGTTTATCAGTTATCATTTATGTGTTATCAACTATCATTGATATAATTGTATGATTATTGAAGAATGTGTAATTATCAGTTATACATTTTATGTACAGTTCTGAAAAGATACAATGCCATCTTATGTTTTTTCTGATTAAAGCTAACACATGGCTCTTCTGACCTTATTTAAGATGAGGTGGATCACTTTTCTTAGTTTTTTTGTCTTTTTTGAGTTTATATAAAATTTGAGGATTTGGTAAATGTCTTAAGGAAGTACTAATCATGTTATTCCTTGCCAGATCAAGTACCAAATTCATGAACCATCTGCTATAGATACCAGTGTTCACTTAGCTACATATATTTTAAAAAGTATCTTTTTCACTCTGAGGAGTATCTGATTTGGTTTCATTTTTTGCAGGTACATTAGAAAGTGACTTAATCACAACTCTCACAGCTCAATGACTGAGATGCATACATAGGTGAGAGAAAACAGTGACACTTGGTTTCCTCTTTGTGAACAGCCTGCTGTACACAATGTGTGTGTTAGGACAGCCTGTTTTCCTTTGCATTATCTGCAAGTCACCTCTAGAATTTTTTTGAAAGCTAAAGGTGCAATCTAAATAACTAGTCTTATAATCAACTATTTGAATCTCTGTTTTCATTATTGTTGGCATCAGTGTACAACAGTAATTTTCAACTGGTGGGCCACAAGGGTTTTTGAAACATGTAGTTTCTGATTAGTCAGAGGTATTGAACTCTCTTCCCTGAGACTGTCAAATACAATGATGGCAGACAACTCAGTAACAGCCATGTGCTGTGAATGGATCAAAACTGCATCTATTCTTTTGTCAGACTGGCAAACATATAGTTTTTGGTGTGGCGCAGAATTTTAGTAATTAGTTTATGTGTGCAATGAGATGAAGAAGGTTGAAAATTGCTGGCTTACAGTAAGATGAAAAATACAATCATTAGATACTTTGCCATGAAAATAGTTATATTTAAAAAAATAACTCAATTGTTTGATAAATTTGTTACATTTTAATTTCCAAGTTTAGGCTGTAAAAATTATTGTTTTTAATCAAAGTATTTTCACCAGATGTGGCAAAAAGCATTTTTAAAATTTTAAGTTCAAGGCATGGAATGTCTGTTTCTCTAATTTCCATAGTTTAGCTATATCATGATTTAAAAATATTTTGCAAGGCCAGTATTATTCTTTGCAAAAAATTGCTATTTGCGCACATAGATCTGTAGTCCAATATCAAGAGTTTTCTGTATCATGCCAAACACTATGACAAGATCATTAACATCAAAATCAGACAGCACCTGGTATGAAAGGAGAAATTTTGATTACCATTTAAAAACTTGAATAAAACTTCTTTTACCAGGAAATTTAAGAATACTTAAACATTCTAAAATAACATTTGAATTTTTGAAGTACTGATTTTATACTTATTTTTAAAGATGTGTAAGCTGAGGCAGAGATATATCCTGGCTATTTTTGGTGTGTGTTTTATATCACTTACCCCTTTTTAAGATGAGACATTGTAAAATCTAAGATTTTTCAATTGTATGTAGACCATGTTGTAGAATTACCTTTGAATATTAATAAAGTTACTAGACCCCAAGCTTGGTAATTTTGTTGTTACAAAATTAACCCATGAACTGGAATATTTTTATCCCATTGCAGTGAATGATAAAACAAATGGAACAAGTTTTGAAGTTTTCAGTGTGCAATTTGAATCTGGTTCTATGTTGCTATTTTGAGATGGTTTGTCTTTTTTCAGCAGGTATATATATATATCTGTGGATAACTCCAACAGAGTTTAAAGTAGCAAATCCAGTTAGAATTAGAAGACGGAGACCTACCTCCACTCTTGATGAGGACGTCGAAGAGGTCGTCCATTTGCTGACTGTGCGTGTGGGAGACCTGTGACCAAGGAGAGTGCAGATCAGCTTTCCTTCCCACACACCCAGGTGTGTCATGCACCTGTGCGCTCCAAGGAACCTCACACAACATCTAGTTCTAATCAGTCATTCAAATCATTCTGAAAACGCTGAGGTCCCGAGAGGTTAAACCACTTATGCAGTGTCCCAGATGGTACACTGACAACATTTTGAGAGACTTCTCATATTTTCTTCTAAAAATGTTTTAATTCACTTGTGCATTTTGGTAAAAATATAAAGTATGTATAAAGGTGACCATGCAATATTATTCAGCTTTATTGAGAGTAACCTGACATACAGTAAACTGCAGTTATATGAAACAGTTTGGTAAGTTTTGACATCTGTATGTACCCATGTAAGACTACCAACAAAATTGAGATAATGAATATTCCATTGCTCCTAGTTCCCTCATGCTCCTTTGTGACAGTTCTTCTATCACCCCTAGGTGATGCTGGTTTCTTTCATCATAGATGAGTTTACATTTTCTAGTTTTATGTAAATGGACTCACACATGTACTCATTTTTTTGGTGGGGGGTGGCTTCTTTCATTCCATATGATTTTATGATATATCTATGCTGTAGGTTATACCTTAGGAATAGTTCATTCCTTTTTATCACTGAGAAGTTTTTTTTATTTTAAGAAACAAGTTTGTGTCGTTTCTAGATTTTGGCTACTGAAGATAAAGTTGCTATGAACATGTGTACAAGTCTTTGTATGGACATATTTTTTTTTCCTCTTGGGTAAAATACCGAGGAGTGGAATTACTGGATCATAGGGTAGGTGTGTGTGTAACTTTTTAAGAAATGACCATTTCCAAAAGCAATTGCACCATTTTACATTTTCACCAGCAATGTATGAGGTTTTCAGTGGCTCTACCTTCTCTTCAGCACTTGGTACAGTCGGTCATTTTAATTTTAGACCTCTAATAGGTATGCAGTGCTATTGCATTGTGAAGTTAATGTGCACTTATTTCCCTAATGACTCAGTGCTGAGCATCTTTCCACGTGCTTATCTGCCATCTGTGGATCTTCTCTGGTGATGTCTGTTCAGATCCTCTGTCTGCTCCAATGCTTCTTACGATCACTGTTTTTACGGTATACTTTTTTCCAACCATTTACTTTCAACATTTAAAGTGTGTTTCTCATAAGGCCCTTGCAGGGTAGTTCAGTTGCTTAGAGCATTGTCCCAATAGGCCAAGGTTGGGTCCCCGGTCAGGGCACATAAAAGAGTCAACCAGTGAATGCATGAATGAGTGGAACAACAAACTGATGTTTCTTTTTCCTTCCTCTCTCGATAAAATCAATAAAAAAATAAAGTATGTTTCCTGTGGATGCACACATTAGCTATCTATTGCTCTATTACAAATTTTCCAAAACACTTAGTGGCTTAAAACACTAAGCGATTATTATCTCAGTGTCTGAAAGTCAGAAATTTAGGAATGATTTAGGTGGGTAGTTCTGGTTTGGGATCTTTCAAGATGTTGGCTTGGTTACAGCCATCTCCAGGCTTGGCTCACTACGTGATTGGCAAGTGGGTGCTGAGTGTTGACGGGGGTATCCACATGGCCTCTCCGAGAGCTGCTGGACTGTCCATGTGGCAGGACAGCTAGCTTTCCACACAGCTAGCAGTCCAAGAGAGAGCAGGGCGGAAAGGGTGTGCCTTTTTATCCCTTTGTTTCAGAAGTCACAAACCACCACTTCTGCCCATTCTGTTAGTTAAAACTGGTCACTAAGGCCAACCCAGGAGAGAATATCAAAGAATTTGCAGAACTACCACAGAACATATAGTTGTTTTTTTAAATCATTCTGATTATCTATAATTTAACTATATTGTTTACTAGTGTGTCTTATGTAATCATTGATATTGTAAAACTTACATTTGCCATTGTATTGTTTCTATTTATCCTGTTTTGTTCCTCCTTTCCTGTCCTTTTGAAAATTTTTGACTTTTTTCCCCCAAAACTGTACTTCTTGGGTTCCTGTATATACAATATATATCCTTGCCCTGGCTGGGTGGCTTAGATGGTTTGAGCGTTGTCCCTTACACCAAAAGATTGTGGGTTCAATTCCCAGTCCCCTGTTGGGATGTGTATGGGAGGCAACCGATGGATATTTCTCTCCCCCTGCCACCCGCTAAAATCAATAAACGTATCTTTGGTCGAGGATTAAAAACATTTATATACATCCTTAATTTTTCATAGCTAGTTTATTTTTTAAAATTATTTACACTTTTAAAGTAGAATTTATTGGGGTGACAGTGATTAATAAAATCATAGCTTTCAGGAGTACAGGTCTGTAACACATCATCTGTGTGTCTGGCACCCTGAGTCAAGTCTCCTTCCATCATCGTTTATCCCCCTTTACCTTCTTCTACCCCCTCTCCTCCCTTTCCTTCTGATAATCACCACACTGTCGTTTGTGTCTGAGCTTTTTTTTCTTAATCCCTTCACCTTTTTTAACTATCCCGCCACCCCCTGATGGCTGTCTGCCTGTTCTATGTATCTGTGCTTCTGTTGCTATTTTTTGTTAAGTTATTTTGCTCATTAGATTCCACATGAGTGAGATCACATGGTATCTGTCTTTCTCTGACTAGCCTATTTCACTTAGCATAAGCTCTCCAGGTCCATCCATGCTGTTGTAAAAGGTATGATTTCCTTCTTTTTTTAATGACTGAGTAGTATTCCACTGTGTAATGTACCACAACTTTTTAAATCTACTCCATCTACTGATGGATACCTGGGCTGCTTCCAAGTCCTGGCTGTTATAAATAGGGCTGCAATGAACAAAGAGGTACATATATTCTTTCAAATTAGTTTTGGGTTTCTCATATTCCCAGAAGTGGAACCATGGGGTGAGGTTGCTTAATGTTGTACCACTGCATATAAATATAAAACCCCTGTAAACATACAACCCATTTACTCCCCATATCCTTTATTAATTTTGAGTATTATATCTATGTATTTTATAAATCTACCAGGACAATGTTATTTGTTATAATGCAGGTTTGCTTGATAAGAAAATATCTCTAATTCACTTAACATTCTTCAAAGATATTTTTACTTGATACAGAATTCTGGGTTGATAGTTCTTCCTACCTCTTCCACTTGAAGAACTTTAAGGATATTTTGCCACTCCTTCCTGGCTTCCACTGTTTCTGATGGAAAGTAGACCACAAATAAAGCAGTTGTTCCCTTGTGTGTATAATTTGCTTTTTTCTTGATGCTTTCAAGTTTTGCTCTTTAATTTTGGCTTCAATAACTTGACTATGATATGATGAGGCCTTCTATTTATCTTGCTTGGTGCTCACTGAACATCTCAAAGCTTTATGTAAACTTGTCTTTTATCATATTTGTGAAAAAATTCAGCCATTATTTCTTAAAATATTTTACCTGCCTCATTTTTTCTCTCCTCTCCTGGGACCATTATACTAGTGTTAGATTATTTGATCTTAAATAACAGGTTTCTAAGGCTCTCTTAACCTTAAAAAGTTTTTTCTCTGCCATTCAAATGGGTAAGTGCTATAGATCTATCAAGTTCAGTTTTTTTTTAAAACCTCTGCCACCCTCATTCTGCTAAAATCATTTATAGTTGTTTCATTTCAGATAGTGTATTTTGTAGTTTTAGAATTTCCATTTTATTAAAAAAAATCACATTTGCATACATTTACTATCTTTTTTCTTATGAATTTTTTTAAAGTTATTTTTTAATTACAGTTGACATATGTATTATATTAGTCCAGGTATACAACATAGTGATTACACATTTACATGTTACAAAGTGATCACCTCGATAAGTCTACTACCCATCTGACACCATACACAGTTATTACAATATTATTGACTATATTTCCTACACTATGCTTTACATTTCTATGACTGTTTTTATATCTGGCAATCTGTACTTCTTCATACCTTTTCTGTTTTTGACCCATCCCTTCAATCCCCCTCTAATCTGGCAACCGCCAATTTGTTCTCTGTATCTACATGTTTGTTTTGTTTAGATTCTACATATAAGTGAAATCATATTTGTCTTTCTCTGACTTATTTTACCTAGCCTAATACCTTTTAGGTCACAGGTGGCAAACACAAGGTCCAGGGGCCGAATCCGCCCCCACCTTGTTTTATCCAACCTGGCACCTTGTTTCTACCTGGGGGCAGAGCCAGCTCCTTGTCCCTAGTTAAGGAGTAGTCACATTTATACAGTCCTAAGATTACATTCAGCCCTTTGAAGGCAACTGAAAGGCTGATGTGGCCCCCAGTGAAAATGAGTTTGACACCCCTGCTCTAGGTCCATCCATGCTTTCGCAAGTGGTAAGATTTCATTCTTGATTATGGCCAAGTAATATTTCATTGCATATATGTATCACACCATCTTTATCCAACTGTCTGTTGATGCCTGGGGCTGCTTCCATGTCTTGGCTGTTGGAAATGATGCTGAAGTGAACACAAGTGTATGTATATCTTTTTGAATTAGTGGTTTGGATTCCTTTGGATACTCAAGAATTGGAATTGCTAGACAATATGTTAGTTCTCGTTTTAATTTTTTGAGGTACATCTGTACTGTTTTCCACAGTGGCTACAACAATTTGCAATCCTGCCAACAGTGCATGAGGGTTCCTATTTCTCCACATCCTCACCATCACTTGTTTGTTGATTTATTGATGACAGCCATTCTGACAGGTGTGAGGTGATACCTCATTGTGGTTTTCATTTGCATATCCCTGATGGTTAGTGATGTTGAGCATCTGTTGGCCATCTGTAGGTCCTCTTTGGAGAAATGCCTACTTAGGTTCTTTAGTAGATTTTTTTTTTTATGTTAAATGTATGAGTTCCTTATAGAGGCTCCAGCAGAAGTAATGCCTGCTTGAGTGTGGTTGGTAGGGTAATAACACAGGTATAATAATTATAGTTTTAATTTGAACATTTTGCCTAAAATGTCATATGGTATGTTGAATGTGATATTGTTATATTACAGAATTACATGCTTATGATTTTGTAATAAAAGATTTTACAATAAAAAAGGAGTGTTATTTGTGCCAGACCCTGTATATTTAGGACATTAGCCCCTTATCAGATGTGTCATTGGCAGATACTTTCTCCTGTTCAGTAGGCTGTCTTTTCATTTTGTTGATGGTTTTCTTTGCTGTGCAAACCTTTTAGTTTGATGCAAGTCCATTTGTTTATTTTTTCTTTTGTTTCCCTTGCCCAAGGAGACATATCCAAAGAAGTATTACTAAGAGTGCTGTCAAAATTTTACTACCTATGTTTCCTTCCAGGAGTTCTGTGGTTTCGGGTCTTATATTTTGAGTTAATTTTTGTATATGATGTAAGAAGTATTCTAATTTCATTTTTTGGTATTTCTGTCATTTTCCCAACATCATGTATTGAAGAGATAGATGTCTTTAACCCATTATATGTTCTTGCTTCCTTTGTCATAGATTAATTGACCTTAAAGGCATGGGATTATGTCTGGGTTCTCTGTTCCTGTTGATCTATGTGTCTGTTTTTATGCCAGTACATGTTTCCATCCCTGGAGATAGCTGCTCCTCCAGCCTTTGCCCTGCAGTTAGTCAGTTTAATTCCTCCTGTATATCCCTGGTGCTTTTTGAGCTGCTGCCCCAGCATAGGAACTTAAAGTGAATAAGTCTGTGAGCAAGTGAGTCAAAGGCATGATCACCTGCCAACATACAACATTTCGTAATGTATCAAAATGCTGTCACACTTCTTATCCCCTTTACACTTCCCAGCGCCAGTAGCCAAATGATGTGGCTGTGACCAACCCCATTTATACATATGACAAAAGTGACTTATCCTTCCTCCCACCCCTCCAAGAAAGCAATTGCTAGAGTGTCAGAGTGCTTGAGTGTGGTTGGTAAAATCCAGATTCCCCCGCTCCAAATCCTGCCTATTTGCCATAACAATACTGGCCAGTTTTTGGTGGCCAATTTTTTACCTTGTGTATATATATATTTTTTCTTTGTATTAACACTAACCATTTCAATTTGAGGATTTTTTGGCTCTTTCATATTTCCATAATAATGATCATCACCATAACAAGAGCTGCTACCATTTACTGAGTCACTGAAATTGCTAGACCCAGTACAAGCTGTTTTAAAATACACTATCTAATTTAATTCTCAACCCTGTGTGGTAGGTAATATTGCACATCTTAAAGATGAAGAGACAGAAGCTCACAGAGGCCAAGTTCATAGCTGCTGAAAGAGAAAGGTACGACTAAAACACTGATCACATGACAGCCTGACAAACTCAGAGACTGAAAGCAACCACACAGAACAGTCTGATCACACATTCCTGACTGGGCTGGTCATAGCAGGTAGTCACGTCCTAGGCTATAGCAAAGGTCAACGTTTACCTTAAGGGAGCTCTGTCTATTGTTTATGCATCCAGGATAACATATCAGAGTAATTTTCTTCTCCTCCTCCTAAAGGCGCAACCCCCGGCACCGGAGCATGAGACCATGGAACCTCTCATTGTCATCTTGTTCCCCCATACCACCTCTACGTGCTGTAACCACCAGTGTAAGAGAGGCATGTGTTCTGTGATTTTTCCCTCCTCCTTCACCTACCAACAGTGGATTTCATATAACTCTCATTCTTTAATTCTAATGTATAAAAATAAGCTGCAAAACTGCCGTTTTGTGGAGATGAATTTTTAAGTTATAAAAATGTGTGATCAGTACGTTCCATATCAGTATGTCCTAATGTAATAATGCACGTCAATGTGAATAAACCACCACAATGAGAACCACCCTTCCTAGTCCGTGGAGATTTCCGGCCCAGCACCACGGGTTCTCCGAGCAGGCAGGTCCCTTCCCTGCCCCTGCCCAGCAGTCAACTGCTGTATGGTCCAACTTATATGCGGAATCTAAAAAAACAAAATAAATGAAGAAAAGACCCAGAAACAGACTCAGATCTAGAGAACAAGCTGATCGTCTCCAGCTGATGGCTGTGGGGGGATTATGGGAATAAGAAAAATGTTACAACAAAGTGAGTACTGTATACAGCCCACCCATTCAATAAACACTTATGGAAAAGATTGAGTTATGAAGTAGTATGATTCCAGATACATGTAAAAAGTTTTGTGGACATAAAAATGGATTATACACAGCAGGATATAAATAAAAGGACTCTGAGTGATAGGACCATTAGTGGTTTTTTTCCCTATTATTTACTCTCCTGGGATTTCCAAATTTTCTGAATGAACACACATTTTTTATAATTAGAAAACAAGTTATGCAAAGATTTTCAAGAGACTAGACGTGAGTAAAACATAAATGTTAAAAGTGAAAGGTGAGTAACAAGCTCTCTAGGAGCACAGGAAAAAAACCGAAGTCAGATCGTTTCAAAACCTCAGACACGTTGATGTGTCTCTAAACCTGCAAGAACTTGAAAGACATGGTCAGAGCTGACTTACGCTTTTCTTCATTTTCCATCACTATCAGCTTGTCAATTCCCTTAGAGGAGGACCTCATATAGGAAAAAAGTGGAAAAAGAAAAGAGGGACCTGGATAACAATCACCTCTATCCTAACATGACCTACCAACAGGTGGCCCCAAAGGAAAAGTTAAGAGAGACCCTTCATTTCTGAGAAATTGTAGGTAATACAGCTGCTGAAACCTGCTTGGAAGTTGAAGTCTTCACAGTAAAGGATATTTTGATTTTAAATAGCATTTAAAATGCAAATAAGGCTTCTAGCCATGACCTCTGTATTTCTATTGAGGCAAGTCCATTTTAGAAAAGGTTCGACTTGAGGATGACATGAAATTGACAGATGGAACAGAAGCCACTGGCCTCACTTACCTCTGGAAGAGAGGACTGGGTGCTGCGTGTCTGCTTGATGGCCTCCTCATAGCGGGGAGGGTCTTTCGTCTTGGGGACTGGGCTCCCAAACAGAGAGTGCTGGACGACAAACTGCTGGGTTGGAGGGGGTGAACTCGGCTGTGGCAAACAGAGGAGGAGCACATGTCAGCTCTGGGCAGTAAGCTTCCTCACATGCTGGCTGGGCTCAGCTCCACTGTTCCTCACACAGCAACCAAATCATGGAGCTCCTAAGTCTATGAGGCTGAGTCAGCACAGGTGGGCCACTTGTGCGGGGATGGCCATCTTCACTGTGATAACAGCTCAGATGCCCCTTAACAATGTCACCGCAATATTTTTAACTATTTCTCCTATGAATACTGACCTTTAGCCATTCCAAGCCTAAAGCTTTGGAACGATGTGTACCCAGTAAGCATGTCACTGCTGCGGTCACCACAGGATTACCTTGCTGGGAGGGCTGGGTCCGTTTTGCAGGGATGGGAGGGGTGCACTTCTGGACTGGAGAACACTGCTGGGTGTCTTGTTAATGAAGGGCTGCTGGACCGCTGGGGCGGGTGGTCTCTGATATGAAAGGACTGTATTAGATGCTGAGCTGGTGAAAGCCTGTAATGAATAAATATTTTCCCATCAGTTTATCCTTCTGCTGTTCCTGCTAAAGAATATCATGTTTTAATTAAAACAGGGGTCGGCAAACTTTTTCTGCAAAGGTCCACAGTGTGAGTTTAGGGTTTGTGGGCCATGCTGTCTCTGGGGTGACTGCTTACTTCTGCCACTTTGGCACAGAAGCAGCTCGGACAACACATAAATGAATATGTAGGGTGGGGTTCCAATACAGCTTTATCTGCAAAAATGTGGGGCTGGGTTTGGCCCACAGGTATGATTTGCCACCTGATTTTCAAGTGACAGTGGTCCCTTTACTCGATGGTTCATCTTTGATGGCAGGGTGGACAGTGCTTTGTGGGAAGGCAGCACTGGCTCAGTATAATTTCCCTTGAAAATGACAGCTCCATTTCTTCTTTTATAAATTTAATCTTGTTTTTCCATTCTCATTTAGTCCCCTTATAACCCTTGCCTCCCAGCAATCACTACACTGTTGTCTATGTCCATAAGTCCTTTTTCCTTTTTGTTCAACCCGTTTACCCCAATCTCCCCCTTACCCCCACTAGCTATCATCTGCTCTCTGTAAGACTGTCTCTATTTTGCTTGCTAGTTCAGTTTATTAGATTCCACATATGAGTGATATCATATGGTATTTGTCCTTCTCTTACTGGCTTATTTCACTTAGCATAATACTCTCTAGGTCCATCCATGCTGTCGCAAAGGGTAAAATTTTCTTCTTTTTCATGGCCGAGTAGTATTCTATCATGTAACTGTCCCACAGTTGTTTTGTCCACTCATCTACTGATGGATACTTAGGCTGCTTCCATATCTTGGTGATTGTAAATAATGCTGCAATAAATATAGGGGTGTTTATGTTCTTTTGAATCAGTGTTGTGGGTTCCTTTGGATCTATTCCAAGTGGGATTGCTGGGTCAAAAAGTAGATCTATTTTTTTTTTGAAGATTTTATTTATTTATTTTTAGAGAGGGAAGGGAGGGAGAGGGAGGGAAGGAGGGAGGGAGAGAGAGAGAGAGAGAGATCAATGTAATGTGCGGTTGCTGGGAGACATGGCCTGCAACCTAGGCATGTGCCCTGACTGGGAATCGAACCTGCGATGCCTGGTTCGCAGCCCGCGCTCAATCCACTAAGCCACACCAGCCAGGGCTAAAAAGTAGATCTATTTTTAAATTTTTGAGGTATCTCCATACTGTTTTCCACAGTGGCTGCCCAAGTCTGCATTCCCACCAACAGTGCACTAGGGTTGCCTTTTCTCCACATCCTCACCAGCACTTTTGTTGTTCGTTGATTTATGGATGATGGCTATTCTGACTGATGTGAGATGATACCTCACTGTGGTTTTAATTTGCATTTTTCTGATGATTAGTGATGTTGAGTATCTTTTCATATGTCTATTGGCTATTTTTATGTACTCTTTGGAGAAGTGTCTATTTAGGTCCTTTGCCCATTTTTTAATTGGGTTGTTTTTTTGGTGTTGAGTTTTGTAAGTACTTTATAAATTTTGGATATTAACCCCTTATCAGGTGTATTGTCAAATATTTCTCCTATTCGTGGGTTGTCTTTTTTTTTTGTTGATGATTTCCTTTGCTGTGCAAAAACTTTTTAGTTTGATGTAGTTCCCTTTGTTTCTTTATTTTTTGTTTCCCTTGCCTGGGGAAATATATCTGATAAAAGATTTCTATGAGCAATGTTCAAGATCTTGCTGCCTACATTTTCTTCTAGGATTTTTATGGTTTCTGGTCTAACATTTAAGTTTTGATCCATTTTGAATTTACTCTTGGGTGGGGTGTAAGAAGGTGGTCTAGTTTCCTTTTCCTGCATGTATCTGTCCATACTTCCCAACACTTTTTACTGACTAGAATATCTTTAGCCCATTGTATGTCTTGCTTCCTCTGTCGAATATGAGCTATAAAGGTGTGGGTTTATTTCTGGGCTTTCTATTCTGTTCCATTGATCTATGTGTCTGTTTTTTGCCAGCACCATGCTGTTTTGAGTACTATGGCCTTATAGTATAGTTTGATATTAAGTAGCATGATTGCTCTAACTTTGTTCTTTCTCAGGATCACTGTTGCTAAGTGGGGCCTTTTGTGGTTCCATATATATTTTTGAAATATTCTAGTTCTGTGAATATGTCATTGGAATCTTGCTTATTTCACTTAGCATAATACTCTCTAGGTCCATCCATGCTGTCGCAAAGGGTAAAATTTTCTTCTTTTTCATGGCCGAGTAGTATTCTATCATGTAACTGTTGAGTCATGTAAAGAATCTTCCTTCCAGTGGTAGGAATTGCACTGAACCTATAGATTGTTTTGGATAGTATGGACATTTTAACAATGTTAATTATTCCTCTCCACGAACATGGTATGTACTTCCACTTATTTGTATCTTCTCAATTTCTTTCTTTTTCCAAGTACAGGTCTTTTACATCCTTGGTTAGCTTTATTTCTAGGTATTTTATTCTTTTTTGAAGCAATTGTGAATGGGATTGTTTTCTTAATTTCACTTCTGTTAGTTTGTTATTGGCATATAAAAGCGCAAATGATTTCTGGATATTAATTTTGTATCCTGCCACTTTGCTGAATTCATTTATCAGTTCTAGTAGTTTCTTGATGGGATCTTTGGGGTTCTCTATGTACAGTATCATATGATCTGCAAATAGACAGTTTTACTTCTTTCTTTCTGATTTGGATGCCTTTTATTTCTTCTTCTTGTCTGATTTCTGTGGCTAGGACTTCCAGTACTGTGTTGAACGAAAGATGTGAAAGCGGGCATCTCTGTCTTGTTCCTGAAATTAAGGGGAATGCTTGTAGTTTTTGCCCGAGTATGATGCTGGCAGTAGGACTGTCAGATATGGCCTTTATTATGTTTAGGTATGTTCCTTCTATTCCCACTTTTCAGAGGGTTTTTATCATAAATGGGTGGATTTTATCATAAGCTTTTTCTTCTCTTTTGATAGAATCATGTTGTTTTTATCCTTCATTTTGTTTATGTGGTGAATCACATTTATTGATTTGTGAATGTTGTACCAGCCTGCACTCCAGGAATAAATCCCACTTGATGATGGTGTATGACCTTTTTGATGCATTGCTGTTTGGTTTGCTAATATTTTATTGAGGATTGTAGTGTCTATGTTTATCAGGGGTATTGGCCTATAATTTTCTTTCTTTATAGTGTCTTTATCTGGTTTTATCTGGACTTAGAGTAATGCTGGCCTTGTAAAATGAGTTTGGGAGTCCCCCTCAGCCACTGAAATATACCTCTGGTACTTCCGCTGCCACCTGTGGGAGCCCCACCAGCCCTCTCGAGTATCCTCTGCACTCCCTGCCAGTTAAGTTGCAGTGAAGTGGTTTCTTTTGTCTGTCTGTGGTTATAAGGCTTCTCTCCGGCCAATGTTCAGTTGGTTATTCTGGATGATCTCTCTATAAGTTAGCTGTAATTCCAGATTGGTCCTGGGAAGAGGTTAGTGTAACTTCTACTCACTCCTCTCTGCCATCTTGGATCCAGTGACTCTCAATTTCTTATATTTCTTACTAGAGAGGTTGCGTCTAGTCTCCTGGCTTTAATGTTCACAGTGAATCTAATGATCCCCAAACCCACCTCTCTCTTCCAACCTTACATCCAAGTGCCAGAGCCACATTTACAAGCATGTATTTGGGATATATCAAGTTTCATTGATTCCAAACTCAGCTTTCCCTTTTCTTCCCTCAACCACCCAGCCTCCGAGGAAAAGTTAATTCCTGGTTTTGACTTCATATTTTTTTTAAACTTTAGTAAATGAAACCATCAGCCCATTTTCCCTCAGAGCTCACACTTCTGAGAAATGCCTCTTGGTTCGGGCCTCTGTTCTCAGTGTCCTAATCCAGGTCTTATTATCTGTCACTGGAATCCTGCCCTAGGCAGCTCACTGTGCCTCCCTGCCTGTCAACCACCCACCAGAAGTATAATCTTAGCACACACACCTGATGGAGCTCTGTCTTTAGGGTAAAAGCCTAATTTTTGCTGGTGTGTAAACCTTCTTATAATCTGGCCCCTTTCCATCCTACCCAAAAGGTTACACATGCTGTGGCCACAGTCAATTTTCTAGTTGCTTAAAAATTTCTCCAAATCTTCGCAAGGCTCCATTTAAAATCTGCTCCCTCTAAGAAACGGTCTTCTGCTCTGTCAGGCAGAGGTGAGAATTTCTTCCTGGGGAACTACAAAGTGTTCTGTTTAGCTCCAATGAAGAGCCAAAGGTTTTAGACCCTTTTGCAAATGTATGGCCAGACTATTGGTATTGTCACAATTTCACAGAATTGGTTTGCTCATAAAAATATTTCATATACTTCATGCCACTAGTATCCTGAAAGAGAAAAACTTATCCCATATTTTTATTGTAAATAAACGTATTTCTTAAACATGAAAGTACATGTGTGTGTTAATATCCCTCCAAACAGTACAACTTCTCTGAGTGATGAGTTCTGTAAGTATATTCCTCTTTTAAAAAAAATAGAATTTACTAATATTTGATAAAATTTTCTTCCTTTAAGTTGGAAGTAATGATTCCTAATTCTATTATTTTGAGATTCTGTGAATAAACCCTTATTTGTTGTATAGATACTGTTTTTCCCTTTCACCCTAAAACAAAGAAAACTGTCTCAACATGTGAACATTCACTAAGCTTATCCTACACTAAAATGTTATTTTGGGCCGAAACTAAGTGATACGCAACTAGAACTCCTGCATTTTCTCAGAAAGTCTGAAAGGGAGGATGTGCATTAATGTGATGGTTCCGATGCAAGAGGCTGCTTCTATCCGTCCCTTGAGTAGTCTCTGCCGAAACAGCTCACACCGCCCTGGGGCACACCTACAGGTCCACCTGATTATCTAGGTTCTTTCACGTAGGAGACAAAAACTCTGCTACTGATACTAATACTCAAGGTTTATAATAGTAAGACCTATTTTTGAGGCCTTAGTATTTTTCTGGCAAGGAGATGTACACATAGCTCCACCTACTGGGTAAGTGGGAATTTTGCTAACTTTTGGGTGGGAATTGGCATAGAGGACACTGAACCCTAGATCGACACCATAATTTTGAAGATGAGGAAAATGACACTCAGAGAAAGAAAGTGAACTATACATAAGGCCCAACATGCAGGTGAAGCAGAATGCGATGTGAGTGTGATCTGGATGCGACATCTGTCACCCCATTGATCGCCAGGGTCGATTCGGCTGATCTGGCTGGCTAGGTTGGTGTCCCCTTCCTCCCTCACCGATCCAAGTGTGTCCCTCCCGAAGCTGCGTGCTCAGTGGAAGAGGACGACCTTCCCAACGGGGGGAGAGGACCAGTCTTTGGTCAGGGGTATACGAGTAGCTGTGCTCCCCTGCTAGAACCTCCAAACAAGCTCTCAAGAACTCTTTCTCTTTCCCCCAAAATTGGATAATCTGCAGCCAAATGACATCTGACTTGATGCTCCTGGATGGGAGATAGGTCATAGAACAGAACCAAGGGAGCTCCCCCAGATGAAGCCCTGTGAAGATGCTGAGTGGCTGAGCAGATGAGAGTGCCAATCAGCCACTGTCTGTCACCCGTTAGCATTCACCAACCTTTCTGACTTGCTGTGGCTGAGTGAGCACATGCGGTGTGAACGTGTCTGGTTTCTGAGGTACAGTCTGGACCAAGCCTGAGGACAAGGCGGTGGCTGCTATCTGAGGCTGAGTCTGGATTCCTGCTTGTGGAGGAGTCTAGGATGCAAAAAAAAAAAAAATTGTTGTAATCAAAGTTAGAATCAGGAGTTTAGATGTGGTCATTTGGGGATCACATCTGAAATAAGATAAAATATTTACAGATATACACTTCATCAGCACCTAAATTTGAGCCTTAACAATTTGAAATCATAGAGTTAAATACCAGACCAGTTATTTTCATGCTCTTATTATTCTTTAAGTGGCTAAGATGTTCATTTGGAAATTCTGTGAAAATAAAACCTGAAATAATAAGAACCTGTAGCAGCTGTACATTGAATAGGTCAGGTATTATGAGCAGCAAGGAAATCTGTGAGGCTCGAGAGCCCAAATTCCTGCATTTAAGCTGCAATATGCCGGCTCTCTGGGGACAGTCTGCCATGTGCCAGCACACACAGGCCCAGAATGAAGCATGGTTCTTCTCCTAGAGCAGGGGTGACCAGACTCATTTTCACTGGGGCCACATCAGCCTTGCAGTTGCCTTCAAAGGGCTGAATGTAATTTCAACTCCTTAACCAGTTAAGGAGTAGTTACATTTATAAAGTCCTAAAATTATTTCAGCCCTTTGAAGGCAACTGCGAGGCTGATGTGGCCCCCGGTGAAAGTGAGTTTGACACCCTTGTCCTAGAACACCAACTCTAATGGAAGATTTGGACAGGGGAAAAGTTCAGAAAAGCTGTATTAAAGAGCAGGCTTTCCACTTCATAGATACTATAAAGATTAAGCAGGGGGAATTAGGATTTTCGCAAATGCCAAGGGCCTATGGACCATGCCTTCTCACCCCAGGGCACACTCTGCTGAGGATGCCTGGGTCATCAAAGTTGAGAAGCACTGCTTGTGGACCATATTCTGCTGAAACCTATGGTAGTCGCACTACATAGAAACAAACTTAAGGTCAATGCACAGGTTATGTAAGCATAAAGGGAAATTTCACTAGTAATAACTCTCTCAAAACCTTCACTTCTAAATGTTGTGGTCACATTTTCTTTAGTGTAGGCATCTTCACATTACTGGCGCCTTTCAAGGACTACATTTGGGAGGTAGAATGTAAGAGTGGACATAAGAGTCTCAAAGCTCTGGACTCAGAAGGCTGAGGTTTAAACACTAGTTCTGTTCTTAGGCAACTTGCTAAGTCTTCAAGGGCCTCAGTTTCACTAACTAGAAATGGGTTTTATCACTTGCCTCTTCTAGGGAAGGGAGGATTAAATGAATTAAGTCATTTAAAGTACTTGATGTTGTGCCCGGTGCATAAAAAGTGCTCAGTGACAGCTGCTATTACCATGTCATAGGTATTTAAAAATGACTACATAGACTATGCTGTGTTCAATAAAGGTAAAAGGTACCATAAATAGAAAAGCACCCTGTTGTTTTACTATATAAAAACAGTGCTGATGATTCACAATTTTGAATATCCCAGTTCCTCCCAAAACAGTTTTCTGCAACTGTGAAGCCTGATTTGGATGCACTTATGAAAAAGCTCAGGTATTTGTCACTAGCAGTGTCCATTCTATGCAGGCTGCAAGGCAAAGTAGTTAGGAGACACACTTCACACCTGGAGTTTGAGGCTGCCTACAGGGAGCTGCACTGAGGTGACACTGGAGCCGTGGACGGACACTGGCAGCAGCAGCTGAGCGGTTTGCGTGGTCAGCAGAGCCTGAGGCTGAGCAACAACAGCAGGCGGCGCCTGTCCCTGGGAACTCACGTAGAACTGTGGGACGATGCTCTGCTGCTCTGCCTGGGCCACAGACACCTCTTGCTTGATCACCACAGCCTTTTTGGCAACAAGGGTCTGGCCACCTGCAGAGACAGGCTGGCCCACAGAGTGGCTGGCTCCCGGGACAGGCTGCCTGGGGCTGGAGCAGTCAGTGAGTGAGGTCTCATCTTTGATGGAGGAACTGACGTTGCCATGCTTCTGCTCTAACTGGCTAACAGAATTAGCTGGGGCACCGGGCTGGGGTTCCAGTGGCCGCCGCCGCTGCTGCTGCTGCCCTCGTTTTTCAACCTCAAGTTGCATTTTCAGAACTTCCACGAGCTTCTGCTCTTGTTCCAGTTTCCTCTTTAGCTCTTCAATCTGCTTCTCTTTCTCCTGAAGCTTGCGATCTTTCTCAGCTGCATCCAGTTCCAGATTGGACAGAGTGCTGCTGGTGGGACTTAGGCTGTCTTCATTACCTGTTACTCTCAAAGGAGATGAACACAAGAACTGTGAAGGAGACATCATGGTCATAATCTCAGTGAACGTGTCTGCCATGTTCGTGTCCTCGGTGCTGAGACTGGACTGTTCAGAAGGAGACGGTGAGATAGGCAGAGGCGAGTTAACAGTTTCCACATGGGCTGCATTGCTGGTTCCAGCAGATGGCAGTTCTGCCTTGAAAGTGGAGCCTGAGCTAGTCACACAGTTTTGTAGTGTGGTAACTGGCAATGCCATGGTGACTTCTGGATTACTGGTGACAATGGCAGATGTTGACACTGCCACAATACCATCAGTAGCAACACCATTGCTGTTCATTTCCTGGTAGGGTTTCAGGCGTTCGATAAGGTTCGGTTTGGTGCCTGACACTGGAAGACCCCTTAACTTCAGTTCTGTCTTCAGTTCTGATACCTAGAAGTACAAACAAATCAGCTCTCTTCTGGTATTAAAGCTTTCTGACAAACCCACAGGACAGTTTTATGACCAGGAACGGGGCCTACATCTGGCAAACAACTCTGTATTATTGCATATCTGAAAGTGGGACAGTTCCTTTTTCCTTTTTAACACACAGAAACACACACACTATAGAGCTGAAGACAGTGAAAAGCCAGTAATAAATAACAAAGCAAGAATTTTTAGGAGTTAATTTCTGTTATATCAAAGAAAAGATCTACTACTAGAAATGTTGATGACAGCAGCTCCATTTATTAATTACTATATGCCAGACACTGTTGGAAGTGCTTTATTCTTTCACTTAATCTTCACATGAGGTATAGGTGTTGTTATTACCATTTTAAAGATGAGGAAATCGAGGCAGAAAGAGGTTGAATCACCAGTCCAAGCTACCTCAGATAACAGAAGGCTCAGCTTGCTTAGAAACCCCGAAAGGCTGGCCCTGGAGGTCACATTCTTAACTGTCACATTTCCCCACTTCTCCCAAACTTGGCAATGAGCAGGGGGAAAAAACCCGTCTCTGGAATCAGAACGGGTATGGTGGTGGCACATGGTATTATATACTCCGTAAATGAGAGCTACTACTCGTCACTACAATGATATTGTAAAGTAAACTTAATGGATGTAAAAGAAACATGCCTCTATGAGGGTTATCATATTGTTGGTAAAGGTAAACATCTGCTGAAAACTACCTAGACAAACTTTCTGAACCATTCACATTTTTGTGGTACTCGTGGGTGAATAAACTCTACTTGGAATTATCACCTTTAAGTCATCCAGGCTGGAAGGCAGAGGTCCTGGCTTTCTCATGGGAGCAGACATATTCTGTCTTGCTGTGTTAGGTATGGTGTTATTCAAAGCTGAATTCCCACTGTTGTTATTTTTGTCATTGAGAGGCCTTCAAAAGAAAAGGAAAATCAGAGTTTATAAGAAAATAATTTCTGGATTTGATATTGCTTGTGCTAAAAATTTGACTGTTAACTTAGAAAGAAAAATACCATGGTCATGAATGGGAAGACTCAGTCTGGTAAAGATGTCGATCTAATTAGGTCCCAATAAAAATCCCTGTAGGTCAGGGGTGTCCAACCTTTTGGCATCTCTGGGCCACACTGGAAGAAGAAGAGTTCTCCTCGGCCACACATTAAGTACACTGAGACACATGATCACAAAAAAAATCTCATAACTTTTTAAGTAAATTTATGATTTTGTGTTGGGCTGCATTCATAGCTATCCTGAGCCACATGTGGTTCACGGGCTGCAGGTTGGACACCCCTTCTTAGGTTTTGCTTGTTTGCTTGCTTGGTAGAAATTTACAAAATGGTTCTAAGCTTTACATGGAAATGCAAAGGACCAAGAATGGCCATGACATCCTCGAAGAAGAAAAACAAAGTGCAAAGCTGGGAGAGCCATCCCGCTAGATACCAATGTTTATTAAAACGCCAGTTATTCAGGTGGTGTGGTGCTGGTGCGAAGACAGAACAACAGACAAACGGGAGAGATCAGAGAATACAGAAACAGACCCCCCCCCCCCCCCCCCCCCCACACACAAAGGTGACATGGCACTCCAGTTCCACTAAATGGTACTGGGCCAAACTGGCTATTCATACAGGGAAAAACAGTGCTCCGGATTGTCCCCTACCTTGCATCAGTCCCCAAAACCTGAGTGTGAACTTTGAAAACAATACAGCTTTTAAAGAAAACTAGCATAATATCTTCATGGCCTTTGGATAGGAAAATATTTCTTAAACAGGACACAAAAGCACTAGCTAAAAGGGACATCTTTAAGAGGATGAAAAGTCAAGCCATAGGAGAAATAATGCATTTTTCTCACAAAAGACTCATATCTACAATATATAAAGAAGTCTTGCAAATCAATGAGAAAGACAGAAGACTCAAAGGGAAAGTCTTGAGTAAGCTATTCACAAGAAAGTATGAGGTCTGTCCAGAAGGTATCTAGGCATGTAATATGAAAAACAGACATTTACTAAAAAAGAAACATTGTGCATGGGACAATGATGCTTCAATCCCCTTCAAAGTAGGCACCTTGGGACCTTACACAGTTCTCCCAGTTGCCATTGGCTGCCCCATCATATTTTCCTGACTGTCATCAATGGTCTGAAATCTCTTCCTTTTCATAGGGGATTTTAGTTTTGGGAAAAGCCAGAAGTTGCAGGGCACCAAATCTGCGCTGTAGGGGTCTGAGTCACCTGGGTGGTTTGATGTTTCACCAAAAAACTGCACGAGACGTGAGGCATGAGCTCGTGCGTTGCTGTGATGAAGCTGCCAATCAGCAGTTGCCCACAGCTGTGGCCTTCTGAATCACCCAAATAGATTTTGTGGAGGAATGTTCAAGCTTAATGCAAAATCTGATGCAGGTGTGTTGCTCTACTTGCTCAGTCATTTTGAATGTGATGGCCACACAGACACAAGCTTACTCAATGGTGTCTACTGGCCCCACTGACTAGAACAGTGAAGCTGTCATTGTTCATGCATGTGCATTCCAGTCCATTCTCCTTGGCTGCCAGGTTACATCGATGTCACGCAAACTGTTCTCGTTAATATTAACAAAGGCTGGACTTTTTCCAGATAGACCTCATATATCCAAATGATCAATGAATATATGAACAAAGCCTTAATCTCAACAGGTATGAGAAAATGCAAATAAAAAGCACAACGAAATAGCACTGCATATCCAGAAAGATTGCTGCTATATTATAGGCTGCTGATACCAACTACTTGGAACAGCCAGAACTCTCCCTCACCCACACCTGCAGAACTGTGAATTGGCACAACCACTTTGGAGAACTTTCACAGTATCTGCTAAACAAAAACCCACGTCTCTCTGTTGACCCATCAATTCTATTCCTACACAGATACCTGACAAAGACATACATTTGTCAGTCAAAAGATGCACACTAGGATATTTATTATGGCATTTTTCATAACAGCCCCAATTGGAAGCAATCTACCTGTCCATCAGGAGTATGGTGGATGGATAAATTATAGAACACTAGACAGCAAAAAAAATGAACTGCTGCTATTTGCACCAATAAAGATGTATCTCACAAACATAATGGTGAGCAAAAGAAGCCAGACACACAGGTGTACTGTAGGGCTGCATTTATACAATATTCAAAAGCAGGCAAAAGTAGTCTACGGTATATAAGTCAGGGCAGTCACCAAGAAAGTGGCTGATGATGTTCCATTTCTTGATTTAGGTCGTTATAGGGGGATGCTTACTTTGGCACCAATTTCACTTATGATTTATGCATTTCTCTGTATGTAAGTTATACTTCATTTTTTAAAGATTACAAATGTTAGGTGCTTTTGTACTGATTTCCTGAAATGCCTGTCCAGAAAAAACTGAGGTCCTCTCTAACTTCTTTCGATTGTGATACTCCTGGCCACAATGGCATTTCCTTTTCTCATGGCTGACACCTATTAAAGAAAGGTGACATGACGGCCGATACCACACAGTCATCCCACTGCAGCCTGAGGCTCTACCATCACACGAGCCTTGGCGCTGAAGCCAGAGAGACTCGGAGTCCCTGCTCTGAGCCAGGGGCCGGAGGCGATGATGCAAGTGGGCGAGGCTCACAGCTGGACAAGCTTTCTCACGTGAGCACGTGAGAAGCCAGTTCTGGCCTTGTCAACAGCTAACTCTTTACATTTAGTTGAGTCTTTTTAAACCTGCTTTAAATTTTGTTGAAGTTAAATACCTGAGGTATTTGAAATGAAGTTTCTTGAAGCTTGGATGAAGTGATAAATATTTTGTTATTCTCATTTCTAAAAACTCAACTTTTCTTATTTTTAAATTATGAAAACAATTTATTTAAATCAAAGTGTCTCGATTTTACGTTCAATACTGTCCCTGCAAGAAGCCTTTTTAGACCTTTTCCCTAATCATTTTCCCTATGAAATTTTAACACCATAATTATACCATATACCTGTCTATCTAATGCATAATTGTGCTTTATTAAGTAAAAAGAGTAAGACTCCCCTCGACCAACTCTTGTTCCCTTATGAAAGAGATCATGTCCTTGAGAATGCATGACTTCAATGAATTAGTCTATTCACGCAACGCTGTCATTTTGGTTGAGATTCTATAATACACTTGGTAACCACGATGAAGAGTTCAGTGTTTAATTTAACCTTTAAAATGAGAGAAATAAATTGATCGGGTTTCCCTGTAAATTAAGAGGAAAAAGCGGGTGATGAATGTGATCACTGTGTGGATGAGAAACCTGAAGCTGAGAGGGACGGCCTGACCTCCCCGGCCCTCAGCCAGTGTATGGCTGGTGCTACACGGGGACCACAGCCCCGGTCTGCAGGCTCTTGCTCCTTCCACAGCACCCAAGGGCTGCATTATCAAGAGAATCCCACTCCTGTGGGCACTACAGGACTTCCACATTGAGTTTCTTGTAAAGGAATTTTAGTAAAAATAAAGTGTGTTAGAAAACAGCATCTCCACTTTCAGGACATGAAGTTAAACAGAACTGGTGTTCAGTCTTTGTGTAGTGAAATAATACTGAAAAATCAGTGCCCTTTCCCCTTCCTGGCTCCTGTGTCTTTTTGTGTGAAGTTTTCCTTGGGTGGGTTGGCTTGGCCACTTCAGTGGTGGGAATGTTTGAGGAGGAGAGGGGAACTGAAACCTTGATGGAAAGACAAGAGAACTGCTCGAGTTCAGAAACCCTGCACCTCAAATGTACTCTTCCCATCCTGAAGCTGGTCCCATGTAGGCAACCTATTTCATTACAGAGAAGACTATTTCATTAACAGAACAAAAAAATCCTTTTATGGGGTTTCAGTTGAACTGTTTCCTCATCTGGGAATGGGGTCAATAATATCAAACCTCCTGGGGTAACTATGCAGATGATGATGATGTTAAGTGTTGAGCACATGGCGTGGGGCACCCCAGTGAGCACACAAACAGGAGCCATCGCTGCTGTTAACATCATGGTGCCCAAGGAGGGTGGCACGGTGGGGATGCCTCCCTGGGACCTGGACAAAGCTGTGAAGCAGTGGCTGTGTTTGACGCTCTTCCTCCAGCTCTCTGCATTCCCGGTCCCCTGCCAATGTCAACAGCTCTCTCAGGCTTGCTTGCTCTTAAAATATGCTACAAGATTCTTCCCTCCTTCATCTCTGTGCTCTGATACAGATTTAAGTGCTTTATAGGAAGGTCTGAATGACTAATTGGTCTAACCTTCCTTGACATATTTGGTTCTTAAAAGAAAACAGTGAATTGATAATCATTAGCATATGAGGAGATATTTCTTTGATTTTTTAAATATGGAATGCTTCCTGAACTTGCATATCATCCTTGCACAGGGACCACACTAATTGTCTCTGTATTGTTCCAATTTTAGTACATGTGCTGCCAAAGCGAGTACAAGGTATTTCTTACAGAGGAGTTCTGAGCGAGTCTTAATTGTTTTCTACTCCTAGAAAATAGGGGCTCCCCAAAGAGGAATGCTTAGCCTACATGTACAAAGTAAGTGTCTATAGCTCATATGATTATAAATCAAGGGGCTTGATCACAGAGAATAATTTTTCCTTGTATGAGATTTTTTCTTTAGAAGTATCTTTTAAAAAAATTTTTTTTATTTACTTATTTTTAGAGAGAGGGGAAGGGAAGGAGAGAGTGAGAGAGAAACATCAATGTGTGGTTGCCTCTCCATCACCCTTTACAGGGACCTGGTCTGCAACCCCAGCATGTACCCTGACTGGGAATTGAACTGGCAACCCTTTGGTTCATAGGCCAGTGCTCAATCCACTGACCCATACCAACCAGGGACCTTGTATGAGATTTTATCTTTTTCTAGAATTTTTTTCTCAAGTTGAATGTAAATATCCCTTTCTCCTAAAAAGTGAACAAAATGAAGGACAGGGGCTTTGCATTTTTATCTGTTTCCCAGAAAAAGCACACTGAGGATGTGTAACTAGAAGTTTCCTTTATTAGATAATTAAAGTAAGCTATAGATGTCTTGCTATGGATTGAATCTCAAAGACTGTCAGAACTCACTCCCTCTGTCCCTCCCGATTGGCCTCAAACTTTGTAAATGTGTTTTTTTTCTTCATGGTTGTTGGTCACAAAGACCTTTTATTCATTGTCTTTTGGAATATCCATCCTGTTCCTTCATTTCTGTTATTAGTGCCCTTTTATCTTCTTGCACCTACTTTACCACACAATTTCTCACTAGTTTTCCTATCTCCACATCCCCTTCCGTACTGGGGGCAAACTATTCTTCCCTTCATGTTGATTTTACCATGTCAGTGTGGCCCTCTGAAACATGCACCACATCAAGATGAGAGTCATCCCAACTTCACGTTCCTCCAGGCACTGGCTCAACTAAATTCTGTTTTCCACTTTTCTTACAAATTAGTTGTATTCATTATTTAACAGGCCATTTTTCTCACCATCCAATAAATAGGCATTGCACTGTGTAACGTAATCACATCATTCCCCTCTGCTTGGAGGGACCCTTCCCAACATAAGTATCCTGCCTTTTTCATAAAACTTTTCTTGACAACTGCAGTTTTTATGGTCATGCTTTTTAAAACAAACAAACAAACAAACAAATAAAAAACTCTTTATACTTCTGACACTTTTTTCTTAGCACTTAATACTAGGCAAACCTTTCCTGGATAAGTAATTTTGAAAAGTCCCTTCTAACTTGAAAAATTCAGAACCTACTTTGGAGGACAAAAACTGGAGCAGCACACAGGCTATTTTCACTATGTTGACGTCAGACCCTTTATGCGGAGCTTTGATGACAATAAAATGAAAATGGTCATTAAGCACAAATAAATCACAACATCCAACCTTCAGTAATAATGGGTCATCATAAAAAAACCACAGTAAAATCCACTTTAGAAGCCAGCACTGCCCCCAGCCCATACTTGAGTGGTGCAGGCAGGATGGTCTGGTAGTTGTAGTGTTGCTGCTGTTGGCTCAGGATCTGTAGCTGCAGGAACAGCTGCTGCTGCTGGAGCAGGCGGGCGTAGTTGGAGTCCAGCTGTGGCTCGCTCTTCTCACCTTTCTGGTCTGGTGGAATGTACTGGTGGTACTTCAGCTTCTTTACCCGTGGTTTAGGGTCTTTGCATTTTTTGCTACGGTGTTTGTCATTTGGATTCTTAGGATGGCTTTGCTATTTGTGAGAAAAACGGAGTAAGAACATTTTTAAAGATGCCACCACATGTAATCTATTTTACTGTGCCTCAGTGATTTGAAACAAAAAATCAATGCAGCTTCAGAACTGGTGGTGCCACTTTGGAAGGCAAGGTACCAAATACATTTTAAGAGCTAGGAAAACATATGCATGTACCCTTGACCAAGAAATCTTGGTCCTAAGAACTTATTTCTCCTGCTGCCTTGTTCCCTCAGACTAAAGGCAAGATGCTCAGCTTAGCATTATCCATTCAAATTCAACAAACATTAGCTTTGAGTTTTCTGTGTAGACACACTGCTAAGTGCTCACATATATTATCCCTAGTGAAAAACAGGTCATATATTACATATACAAGAGAAAAAAGATAAAATATAGTTTACTATAACTATAATATCTTATAATCATTAAAATCAATAAAGAATATGCAAAACGAAAAATGCTTGTAATGAAAATAAAGCAGAATAAAAACTATGTATTTCTATGTAAATATACACATAAAAACACTGAGTAATGTGAATGAGTTTTAAATATTTTTTCAAATATTTTTATTTTGAAAATGGGGTGTGAGACCCCCATCTTATGACTACGAATCACATGACTTTTTTCCTGAGTTTTCTTTCTCCTCCATTTATAAGTTATCAGATCACTTTCTACTTTTAGTATTCATATTATGGTTTCATCTGAATAAAAAAGTCCATCAACAAAACAACAAGGTATGGGAAATTATTCCTAAGCTTCCTTAGGTAAAATACTCAATAAGAAGACTTTGAGAAGCACTACACTAAATGTGGTTATTGTTGTGATCCTGTTATATATTTTCATATTTGAAGGGGGATATTTAAAAGAAGAAGAAAATAAAAATCACCATATTCTACAGACCAGAAATAGTCACTATTCATATCCACTTTTTACCCATAGATGTCCCCAAGGCAACTCCCTCACCTCTGTTATATCTCTGCCCAGATGTCACCTGTGCACCTTGCCCAACCACTCTGAAAAACAGAAGCATGTGCCCTGCCTCCTCACAGCCCGTCGTCACTTTATTCTTCACTGCCGGCCCGCTCTGTGTGTTGTTGTCTGTTTACCTCCTGTTCCTCACCAAGGTCGGGGTGCTTTGGGATGTTTTTATCACTGCTTTACTGACTCCTCGTACCCAGAACAGTGCCTGGCAATGGAAGGTGCTAGATAAATATCTGCTGAATGAATTAATGATGAATGTATATGCCATTAGAAATCACTTGAATTATCAGGCACTTACAAAAATCATGATGTCAGAAAATACCCTTGCCCACTTAAAATCCTCCTGTAATCTCACAATATTAATCAGTTCGCTGTCACCTGCCTATGTTGGTATCAATAATATATTTTATTTTTTGTCTTTTCAAACGGAACATACCAATGAATGGGGTCTGGGTTACAGGGGTTTGTCTCTAACTGCTACGTACCAGTAAAACAACTGGCCCAGCTGCAATCAGAGAGGAACTGATGACAAAGGAGGGGACAGAAACACAAGAACCAGTATTACTCAGACCAAATCCACTATTACCTATTAGCTGGTAGGCACATGCTTATTCTCTCAGGAAGTGAGGGTGGGAAATAGCTTTCCTCATAGAAAAACCCAAGGAATTGTGGTCTGTTTCCTAATATGTACTTGTCCTTTCCTCCACTAGTATAGTCCCAGGGTTCCCTCTCCAGCCCCCAAATCTCACATTCTTAAGCAATGCCTCTTGCCCTAGAACCGAAGCCCTCCTTAAAGACAGACACTGGCAAATAGCAGAATTTCAAAGATTAGGAGAGGCAAAGGACAAATTCTCAATATCTGCAGGGAAAGATGGGTTAGCATTCAAACCCTTTTTGTGCCATTAGTGGTGCATGCTTGGGGATGTGGGAAGAGGAGGTACGAGCTGATTTTATTGAAACAGTTGCCACTTGCCACCCTCTGGAATTTCTGGCTCCAATACTAAGTGATGGAAGATGGTGAAATATGCTATTAATATGCCCTTGAAGCCACACAGACTGGGCCACACTGACAAAGAGAACCAGGAGTGGGAAGAGAACCTTCTCCCAGGAAGGTTCCAAGGACAGGCCCAGGGACAGATGGAGATGAGGAATGCACCAGGCTGTCTGCCCCTGAAGAGGCCTGCAATGGGTTAACTGAGAAGGCAGAAAAAAGGCTGGACTGGACTTCAGGAGATCGAGGCCCTTCCTGGTCTCGTCACTTTTTTACTTCTTTGGGTCTCGGTCTCCTGATCTGGAAGGCGCACAGAGGGTTCGCTTGCTCTCTAACATTCTGCCTCAGTTCTGAAGGTCTGAGATTTGTGTTCTGCCAGTTTGGCAAAAGCTGCATCTGAAATGATTAATATTATTCTGCAGTTTATTTACCACCCACACTTTATTTAGCAGTTCTAAGTATACTTCAAAAAACTTTAAAAAGGTACTATATATTAAACATTTTAATCTGTCCTGGGACATATTCTAACTGAATTACTTTGACCAAGTAAAATTCGGGAACACTGCCACAAATCTGCAGCTTATCTAAGAACAAACCAAGCTTCATCAGGCCAAATCTGCTAAACCAAAAAAAGTATTTGCTTCTATAAAACCTTTAACCTATTGTGTAATATATCTGGAATACCACTGCGCTAAACCTTGTGTAGAAAGTCCAAAATTCATCTTTCCGCAAAAGGCATCTGTTTGTGAGGTCCAGGATTCCTGTGGGCCATGTGAAAGCACCTCCGTCTCACCCCACTTCCCTTCGTTCCGCCCTTGTGGCCCAATGGGAGCAGAACTGGGCACCGCTGAGACAGTTATCCCTACAACCTTTCTCACTGTCCCAACAGTTTGCCACAGACCACACGTGCGCTGTTCTGCGACTACAGCACAATAGGTCACGTGTTGAGGTAGCAGTTGCAAATTTTAGGGCCTGGTCTAGCAAGTCTTCCCCTGATTTTGTTTCAAGGCTTCCAGTTAAAAGGCAGGCTAGGCAACGTGGACACATGCCTTTGTCTTCCACAGGGGGCAACAGACAACGGTCAGAAGTGAAGACACCCAAACTAATGCGTGTGTAGGGTACCCACCTTCACCAGTGCTGGCCCAGGCTTTGTTGAGGACACAGTGTTTGTGGGGAGCACAGGAGCTGTGGACCTTGTGGGGGGCTGATCCGTAGTAGCAGGAGTTTTCAAGAATTCAGGAACTACTGGGGACACTGAAGTAAACTGGTGAAAAAGGCAGAAAGGGAACAAGTCTGTGACATTAATGACAGTAAAAATAGAAAAACCAGAATTATAAGGTAGTGACTTCACTTAAAAGTCTAGTACAAAAGAAACAAAAGGAAAGTATACTGTTATGCCTGAGACCCAAATGGAGAAATAATGTGCCTTACCTCCGTGAAGCCAATTATTTAGTCTTTGCCTCAACAGTATTGGAATGCTAGGGGTAGATTGACTAACTGTAGTGTTTTCTCAGAAATATGGTCAGAACTGCCCTTTTTTGGCAGAAAACAAGAACAAGACTCTTGTAAAAATGAAAACAACAATACATGGTATTCATAAGATTTTCTTGCCAAACAGGTCCACTAATCCGGGCTAATTTAAATGTCATCTTTAGTCTTTGTTACAGGGCCTGATGTGTCCCCTCCACCACACCCAGACCCAGAGTCAGGCCGGGTCTGGTGAGAAGCTTCCACTCCCCGAGGTCCACTCCATGCTCGTGTCCTTAAATGTGCCCTACAGCTTATATTCCTACCTCCAAACCCAACTAGTACTCCTTAACGCTTTCCCCTGTTCTTGCAATGAAGAAAATTTGAAGAATGTATTCTGGTAAGATTGACTTGTTTCATTGACAGTACCTTCACACTCAAAGAGCAAGATGCTAATTTGTTACCTGGGCAATTAATTATTCAATCTCAATTTGGAGTCATATATTAGCAAAGGAAACTATAGAAAGCTTTTTGGGTTTTTATCAACCACCTAAAAACCTATTCCCATTAGCAATTTATGTTAAGTAGACTTTAAGTATTCATTTACTGGAAAGAGATATTACTATTACAATAAATTAGTTAAATGTTGCCTATCCATTACTACTTGGACTTACTATCATCAGCCTTATCTTAAGGAAAAACATGCCTTTATCACCTACACTTCTCTGAACAACTCTCAAATTCATCACACCAATCAAAATCTGTTCTCTTGTTGAAATACTTGGGTTTAAAAATAGCAAACTGTATGTTCCCTCCTTAAAATAAATGACCTGGAAAGTCAGAGGGCTATTAGCCACAAAAAATATGAAGCTTGGCGCATAGTAGCTACTCAATAAATATTTGTTTAATGGGTGAATGGAAATTCCTTGTGGCTTCACTCATTCTAGGTCACACTCAAGCCTGCTGAGACTGTATGTGTGTGTGTAATTAATTCTGCGTGGCCATGTCAGCACTCTCCCTGAGGTCTTTTCTTTTGCCATTGATTTTAGCTTTTAACTAATTATCAGTAACTGTAAATGTCGACAATATAAAAGACTGGCCTTTCTAAAGATGGTTATAATCAACTTAATTTTCAAACAGAAATGAAAGAACTTATCCAAAAGTTTTGACACCTATGTTCCAGGCTGACTTTTGTCCCCAAATGGCCCTGAGACAGCCAGCTCTTCAATGAACCTCTGATATGAAGTCAAAGATGACAGCTAGCTGATCACTGCTTTAAGGGATAGGGTTTTTATGTTATTTGTTCTCCTTTCACTTTGCATAGTTTTAGGAAATGAGGATACTTATCCCTGGGACAATTTTCACACAGGAGAAAAACACTCCTAGGCTATTAAAAAATTGGCATATGAAGTAGAATCAGATATTTGAATTTTAAATATATATTTCTTTGCAGATAAAATCTACTAAGCTGGCAAGCTGTTTTACCAGTCTGGATCTCACTGGCTGATTTGATAGTGATGATGCATCTGAGAGCAGTAAGTGTTAAAAGTCTGAAAAATAACCCAGGAGCATGAATGTGGTAGTAACCATATTTATGGAAACACTTTGCCTATTATTTCTAGACCTTGCCTAACTGACTTCAGCCTTGACTACCGATACTCCCCACTGAATGCCTCTTTTGGTGTTTCAGTGTGACTTCGTTGTCCAGAAAACCACACACTCCAGCATAACACCAGACTAAGTCAACTGAGAAACCAGTGATTAACTTCACCTACTTTGAAAATAAATTCTGGTTTAAAAGGGAGAAATGTTTAAACTCTGATTTAGATTGTGCCAGTCCTATTTATGTGTCTTAGAAAGGACCCTCCAAAATCTTGGATCATATATAAATGTTAGGATCGTAGTGGCTAGAGTTACCAAAATAAATAAATAAAAACCTAGATATTAATGCTTCTGAAATGACAGTATTCTAAAAAGGATTAAGAGACCATCCAAGCAATAAAAATACTACACCTAATTTGTTTCACAGTATATTGAACAATATATTAAAAATCTTAAAAGAATGCTTTAAATATGTTTAAATTGCCACTGAGACCTAAGTTCACCTTATGTATTATCGAAATTATATCTGAAAATGGTTCGGAATCTTTTCTCCAAAGAAACAGAAATGCTGCAAACTTTGCTTTGTTCTACTGGATCTGGTCACTGTTCTCATCACAAGTTACAGGTGTCAAGGTTACCAGTTCTTTAATTATCATCGTGAAAGGGTATGTCAGAAAAAAACTGTTTAACAGTGGATATTTATATGTTAAATACAAAAGAAAAAATACAGCAAATGTTTAGGCTGACTAAAGTTTTATAACATTTCAGGTCTGCACTGGTTCCTTCTGAAAAGATGGTATTACTTGTCAAGGACCAATCATTGTTGTTTGGTAAGTTCCTTCATTTTCTTAAAATATATTTTATTGATTATGCTATTACAGTTGTCTCATTTTTTCTTCCCCTTTATTCCCCTCTGCACTGCAACACCCCTCTCACCATCATTCCTTCACCTTCGTTCATGTCCATGGGTTGTACATATAAGTTCTTTGACTTCTACATTTCCCATACTATTTTTAACCTCCCCGTCTATTTTATACCTACCATTTATACTTCTTATTCCCTGTACCTTTCTCCCCATTCTCCCCACTCCTCCTCCCCACCTCTGATAAGCCTCCATGTGATCTCCACTTCAGTGACTCTGTTTCTGTTCTAGTTGTTTGCTTAGTTTGTTTTTGTTTTAGGTTCAGTTGTTGATAGTTGTGTTTGTTGTCCTTTTACTGTTCAGAGTTTTGACCTTCTTCTTTTTCTTAGATAAGTCCCTGTAACATTCATATAATATGAGCTTGGTGAGGATGAACTCCTTTAACTTGACCTTATCTGAGAAGCGCTTTATCTGTCCTCTCATTCTAAATGATAGCTTTACTGGATAGAGCAATCTTGGATGTGGGTCCTTGCCTTTCATGATTTCAAAAACTTCTTTCCAGCCCCTTCTTGCCTGCAAGGTCTCTTTTGAGAAATCAGCTGACAGTCTGATGGGAACTCCTTTGTAAGTAACTGTCTCCTTTTCTCTTGCTGCTTTTAAGATTCTCTCCTTGTCTTTAATCTTGGATGATGTAATTATGATGTGCCTTGGTGTATGCTTCCTTGGGTCCAACTTCTTTGGGACTCTCTGAGCTTCCTGGACTTTCTGAAAGTCTGTTTCCTTTGCCAGTTTGGGGAAGTTCTCCATTATTTTTTCAAATAAGTTTTCAATTTCTCACTCTTCCTCTTCTCCTTATGGCACCCCTGTGATTTGGATGTTGGAATATTTAAAGTTGTCCCAGAGATTCCTAAGCCTCTCCTCATTTTTTTGAATTCTTGTTTCTTTATTCCATTCTGGTTGAATGTTTAGTCCCTCCTTCTGCTTCAAATTGTTGATTTGAGTCCTGGTTTCCTTCCCATCACTGTTGGTTCTCTGTACAGTTTGCTTTTCATAGCCTTCACTTCTTCCTCTATTTTGTGACCATACTCAACCATTTCTTTGATCATCCTGATCACCAGTGTTTTGAACTCTGCATCTGATAGGATGGCTCTCTCTTCATCACTTAGTTCTATTTTTGGAGCTTTGATCTGTTCTTTCATTGGGCCATATTTTTTTGTGTGTTGGTGCACCTGTTACGTAGTAAGGGGTGGAGCTTTAGGTATTCACCAGAGTAGGGCAACCCATGTGGCTGTGTTGTGGTGCAGTATGTGGAGGAGAGGTCTGAGGGGGAACAATACCGTTCGCTCTGCTTTTGGCTGGCTATCAGTCACTTCCCCCCTACCTATGAGCAAATTGGACCATTCTAGTGCTGATTCCTAGGTGGGTGGGTTTGTGTACATTCTAGGACCATGTGGGTCTCTCCAATAAACTGTCCTGTGAGGTTGGGAGTTTCTCCTGCTGCTGCAACCCCCACAGATTTATACAGTGAGATTTTGAGGTCTTATTTCCCCACACTGGAACCCTGGGTTGTGCTATCTGTCTCGCTCCCCAGTTCTTCGTCCTGGTTTATCTGCATGTAAACGTGGGACTGCCCAGTCTGCCAGCTGCCTCCTTGATCTCCCTGGTCCTCTAGCCGCTGCCTTGCTGTGAGTCCTCTTCACCTTGGCTGCCTGTCTCCACCCCTCCCACCAGTCTGGATGAATGTTTCTTCTTTAACTCCTTGGTTGTTGGACTACCATACAGTTTGCTTTTCTGGCAGTTCTGGTTGATTTTTGTTTTTAAATTTGTTGTTGTCCTTTTGGTTGTGTGAGGAGGCAAAGTATATATATATATACATATATATATATGTATATATATATGTGTATATATATATGTATATATACATATACATACACATACATACATACATACATACACCTCCATCTTGGCCAGAAGTTGCCTGGTAAATTCCTTTTTTATTAGAATTCTTTATGCAATTTCAAGGGATAGAAACCAGGTAAATAAAAACAAGGTTTCCTTGTGTTGTTGATTTAAAATCAGTAAAAATGTGTTGTTAATTTAGAAAGCAGCAGAGTGGTGCTCTAATGGTGTGAAGAGCTTAATTATACTGATAATATGCAAATAAATTCAAAATGCAACTATTTTAAAAATATTGTTTCCATATGCCAATCTCCAAATACAATGAGCACTATTCAATGAATGACATGAATATAAATAAAAAACATGAGCTTCAGACAGTTAATAGATGGATGGATATTTTATGTAATGCTAGCTTTGTTAAAACATATCACCTAGAACTGACCACTTGTTTATGTAATATATAATTAGAAGCTTAAACACTTCATTTTTTAGAACAAGTACTTAAACATTAAAAGTGAATTAACCGATTAACACAGTATCTAGTGGACAGTTAGTTGTTACTTGGTTTCTTGATTAGTTGTGAGGTAGCCTCCTTTTGTAAAAAAATCTCTTAAAAATTGTGGTAAAATATATAGAACATAAACTTTTCCATTTAAACCATTTAAAGTAGATAGTTCTATGGACTTAAGTACATTCACATTGCTCTACACCCATTAGCTCCACCCATCTCCACAACTTTTACTGAAAGTTTGTACTCATCAAACAACTCCTCAGTCTCCCCTTGCCGCCCCCAATGCCTGGCAACCACCATTTACTTTACATCTCTATGAATTTGACTGTTCTTGGTACCTCATATAAGTGTAATCACAGAACATTTTTCATTTTGTGGCTGGCTTATTTCACTTTGTATAATATCCTCAATGTTCATCCATGTTGTAGTATGTGTCAGAATTTCCTTTTTTATTTATTGATTTTAGAGAGGCAGAGGAAGGGAGATAGAGGGGGGGGAGAGAAAGAGAGAGGATAGAGGTAGAGACAGAGACAGACAGATAGACAGATGATGAAAGAAAGGAAGAAAGAAAGAAAGAAACAAACAAACAAACAAACATTGATTTGCTGATTGGTTGATTCTCATATGAGCCCAGACTGGAGACTGAACCTGCAACCCTGGAGCACCAGGATGACACTCCAACCAATCAAGCCACTGGTCCAGGGCATATTTTCCTTTATTTTTTAGGCTGAAAAATATTCCACTGGGTATATATACCATATTTTATCCTACCCAGAAGTAGGATTGCTGGATCATATGATCATTCTATTTTAAATTTTGAATAACTGCCATATCGTTTTCTATAATGGTTGTACCATTTCACATTCCCACCAACAATGCACAAGGGTTCCTTCCAGTTTCTCTGCATCCTTGATGGCATTTGTTAATTTATGTTCCTTTGGTAGTTTAATGGTGTGAAGTGAGGTTACAGTTCCTTGTAGTTTTGATTTGCATTTTTTTTTTTAGCAATTAGTGATATTGAGAATCTTTTCATGTGCTTATTAACCATTTATTTATCTCCTCTAGAGAAATATCTGTTGTAGTCCTTTTTAAAATCATTTTTTTATTGTTGAGTTGTGTGAGTCTGGATATTAACTCCTTATCATATATGTAATTTGCATATATTGTCTCTCATTCTGTGGGGTTTGTTTCACTCTGTTGATAGTATCTTTTTTTATATTAAATTTTTTTTTATTTTAATGATTGTTCAAGTACAGTTTTCTCCCCTTTACTCCCAATCAAGCCCTCCCACTCCCCCTCCCAACTTCCCTCCCATTACCACCCTCTCCCTACCTTTTATCCATGTGTCTTTTAACTTTGTTCCTGTAAACCCTTCCCCTTTCCCCCTGAAATCCCTCTTCTCTCCTCTGGTCACTTTCTGCCTGTCCTCTAATGCAGTGTCTTTGACTATATTTTGCTTGTTTCTTTGTTTTGTTGTTTTGATAGTATCTTTTGATACATAAAGTTTTTAATTTTGATGAAGCCTAATTACCTATTTATTTTGTTGCCTTGTTATCTAAGAAATATCAAAGAAATCACTGCCAAATCCAATGTTGTGAAGCTTTATCCTATGTTTTCTTCTAAGGGTTTTTAGTTTTAGCTCTTATTTTTAGGTCTTTGCCCATTTTGAGTTTTACTTCACATATGGTGTTAGGTAACAGTTCAATTCATTCTTTTGCATGTGGGTGTCTAGTTTTCTCAACACCATTTATTGAAAAGACTGTCCTTTACCCATTGAGTGACCTTGGCACCCTTGTTAAAAATCATTTGACCACATAAATAAAGATTTATCTCTGGGCTCTGTATTCAATTCCATTGGTTGATATGTCTGTCTTTATGCCATTACCACACTGTTTTGATTACTATAGCTCTGTAGTAAGTCTGAAATCAGGAAATGTAAGACTTCTAATTTTGTTCTTTTTCAAGATTGTTTTGGCCATCTGGGGTCCCCTGAGATGTCGTCATGATTTTTAGGATACATTTTTCTACTGCAAAAAACTGTCACTAGAATTTTGATAATTTACTGAATTTACAGATTGCTTTGGGTAGTACAGACATCTCGACAATACTAAGTTTTCTAATTCATGGTCATGGGATACTTTCCATTTATGTGAGTGGTTGATTTTTTATAGCACCTCTTTTCTCATTTCCTTTGTGTATATTCTATAGCAGTGGTCTCCAACCTTGTTGGCACCAGAGACTGGTTTCATGGAGGACAATTTTTCCATGGTCTGGGGCACAGGGGAAAAAGGGGTGGTTTTGGGATGATCCAATGCATTACATTTATTGTACACTTTATTTCTATTATTATTACATTTTAATGTATAACAAAATAATTATACAACTTACCATAATGCAGAATCAGTGGGAGCCCTGAGCTTGTTTTCCTGCAACTAGACAGTTAGTCCCATCTGAGAGTCATGGGAGATAGTGACACCTGAAGTGTGTTCCTTATGTCCAGTCTACTCCGTAATTTCGTTTTGGTTGCTGTCATTGCAAAAAACCCTTCTTCAGGATGGGTGTTGGATACAGGATGTTGGATACAGAAGCAGTCTTTTCAGTGCTTTTGTGACAATCTGAGGATATTCTGCTTTGACTTTAATCAACATTGCATGGAGATTTGAAGTTGTCTCAAACATAGTTTTAAGGTCACTGTCATTTGCAATCTCAACCAGCTGACCTTTCAGCATGGACAAAATCGATTCACCTGGCTTATTCACAAATGGGTCGCAGATCCATTCCTTTCTTCCTAGTTCAGGGGCCTTTTGTGGTTTGGAAGTAATTTTCAAACTCTTTTGAAAGCTGAGATAGGTGATCATGCACCAGCTGGGAGAAGGAGGCCACAGCTCAATCTCTTTCAAAATCTCTGCTAATATTTGACACATGTCAAAAATCCCAATGTTCACTCATTGCCCCCGTAATTCCAGCTTGGCTTTGAATGCAGCCACTTTATCTGCTGACTTGGACACAGTAGTCATTCTCCCCTGAAGTGACAGATTGAGCCCATTGAGCAAGTTGAATATGCCACAAAAGTAAGCAAGTTTTGTGACCCATTCTGTGTCACTGAAATGTGCTGCCAGCGGTGACTGTTTTTCTAAAAGAAATCTCTGGAGCGGCTCTCGTTACTAAAAAAGTCTGGCCAGTGATCTACCTTTAGAAAGCCATCTCACTTCTGTGTATAAGAGAAGACATGTGTGCTCTGGGTCCATCTCCTCACAGACCTGTGTGAACAGACTTCTGTTAAAGGCATCATGCACTTTAATGTTGTTGATAATTTTAATCACATCCTGCTAAATGTTGTTAAGTTTAGGTGACATTTTTCGGCTAGCCAGCATTTCTCCATGGATGACACAGTGCAGAGAGTCACATTCAGAAGCGAGCTCTTTGATCCGAGTAGTGAAACCAGAAAGCCATCCAGTCATGGCAGCTACTCCACCTGTGCATATACTGACACAAAATGACCAATTCAGTTTTCCTGATATGTAATCATTCAAAGATGAATAGTTCTGCAGCTGTGGTGTTGGCTGGCAGCAAAAGTGCACATAACATGTCCTCATGCACATCCTCCTGAAAAACAGATCGCACAAAAACAAGCACTGTTGCCTTGTTGTCAACATCGGTAGACTTGTCAACCTGGATTGTGTACTACAGTGACTCATTAATC
>PVIA01009203.1:0-63425 GCA_004024845.1 Tonatia bakeri
GGAGCCATCTTTCTCAGGCAGAGCACTCCCCTCCAAGTGGCATCAGCCTGAGGGGAAGCAATAGCTCCACCTACAGGAATTACTCTGCCCCACTTTGTGGTGCTTAAGCCCTGCTGCTAAACAGTGCAGCTGGGAGATGTTAACTGATGAACTCTACAGAAAGCCTGTAGGCAGAGGTGGATCCCCATGGCCTGGTGCTGATAAAAGCCAGACTTGTTGCACAGCCTGGTTCTTTCTGGACAAACCCAGGCCCTGAAAAGGGAGCCACAAGCTGTAGATCACTGATAGCTCCAAACAGGTTACTCAGGACCAGACACAAACAGGGTTTGACTTAAGCCTGCACAAGAGTCTTGCAGATCTACCTATTACAAAGAAACAAACACAAAGAGGTAGCCAAAATGGGAAAACAAAGAAACAGGCCCCAGATGAAAGAACAAGAGAATTCTCCAGAAGAACTAGATGAAAGGAAGGCAAGTAATTTATCAGACAGACTAGTAATGATTATAAGGATACTCAACAGCACAAAAAAAAAAGACATAGAAACCATAAAAAGGACTTCAGAAATAAAGATGCAATATCTGAAATAAATAATTTCAGCCCTCAGAAAAAACAGAGGGCTGAATCAGTGATTTGAAAGACAAATTAGACAAAAGCACCCAACCTGAACAGCAAAAAGAAAAGAGAATTTTAAAAATGAGAAAGGCTTAAGAAACCTTTGGTTTATTTTGGTGTATGGTGTAAGGGTTTGATCCCCTATATATATAAAGAACTCACAAGACCACACCAGGAAGACAAATAATCCAATTAAAAATGGGCAAAGGACATGAGCAGACACTTCTCCAAGGAGGACATATAGAGGACCCACAGACACCTGAAAAAATGCTCTACATCACTAGCCATTAAAGAGATATAAATTAAAACCACAGTGAGATATCCCTTCACACTGGTCAGAATGGCCATCATTAATAAATCAACAAACAAGTGTTGGCAAGGCTGCAAAGAAAAGGGAACCCTAGTACACTGTTGGTGGGAATGCAGACTGGTGCAGCCACTGTGGAAAACAGTATGGAATTTCCTCAAAAAACTACAGATGGAACTGCCTTTCAATCCAGAGATCCCATTGCTGGGATTATACCCTAAAAATCCTGAATCCTGAATTAAGAAGAACCTATGCACCCCAATATTCATAGCAGCATTATTTACAATAGCCAAGTGCTAAAAACAGCTTAAATGACCACCAACAAATGAGTGGATCAAAAAAACTGTGGTACATTTACATAATGGAATACTACACAGCAGAAAGAAAGAAAGAAAGAAAGAAAGAAAGAAAGAAAGAAAGAAAGAAAGAGAAGGAAAGAAAGAAAGAAGGAAGGAACTGCTACCTTTCACAATAGCATAGATGGAACTGGAGAGCATTATGCTAAGTGAAATAAGCCAGGTGGTGAAAGACAAATACCATATGAACTCACCTATAAGTGGAACCCAATCCATAAAACAAACAAATGAGAAAAACAGAACCAGAGACTTAGAAATAGAGAACAAATTAGCAGTGACCAGAGGGGAAGGGGGTTGGGCATAACAGGGAAAGAAGAGGATGGAGCAAGCCAAGGAACATGAATAGAGGACTCCTGGGCATGGAAAATGTGGGGTGTTGAGTGTGGGATTGGGGAAGATAGGGCACAGGACCACAATGAGGAAAAAGGACAATTGTAACTGAACAACAATAAAAAAAAGAGATTGGCCAAAGAACATATATGCATATATGCATAGCCTATGGGAACAGAAAACAATGTGGTGAAGGCTGGTGGGGGTAGCTGGGACTGGATGGAAGGGGTCAAAGGAGGGGAAAATTGGGGACATCTATAATAGTGTCAACAATAGAAAAGCATATGATTTCTGTTTTGTTTTAAAAATTAAAAAAAGAAAGCTTTGGAACAACATGCAGCATAACAACATCTGCATCTGGGGATTCCAGAAGGAGAAGAAAGAGAACAAGGGATCAAGGACCTACTTGAACAAATAATGACTGAAAACTTCCCCAACCTGATGAAGGAAAAAGACACACAAGTCCAGGAAGCTCAGAGAGTCCCAAACAAGCTGGACTGAAAGAGGCCCACACCAGGACACATCATAATCAAAACAGCAAGGCTTAAAGATAAGGAGAGAATCCTAAAAGCCACAAGAGAAAAGCAGGTAGTTACATACAGGGGAGCACCAATTAGACCATCATCTGATTTCTCAACAGAAACACTTCAGGCCAGAAGGGAATGGCATGAAATATTCAAGGTGATGAAAAGAAAGAAACTACAACCAAGACTACTTTACCCAGCAAGGCTATCATTTAAAATCAAAAGAGAAATAAGGATCATCTCAGATGAGAAAAAGCTAAAGGAGTTTGTTAATGCTAAACCAGTACTGCAATAAATATCATAGGGTTTGATATAAGAAGAAGGCCCTGGCTGGTGTAGCTCAGTGGACTGAGCATGGGCTGTGAACCAAAGGGCCGCCAGTTTGATTCCCAGTCAGGGCACATGCCTGGGTTGTGGGCCAGGTCCCCAGTGGGGGCCAAGTGAGAAGCAGCCACATATTGATGTTTCTCTCCCTGTCTTTCTCCCTCTCTGTCCCTCCCTCTAAATAAATGAATAAAATCTTTAAAAAGAAGAAGAAGAACAACAACAAAAACAACAGAGGAAAACAGTCTACAGTAAAATGGCACTAAATACATATCTATCAATAATCACCTTAAATGTAAATGGTTTAAATGCTCCAAATAAAAGACCTAGGTTAGCTGAATGGATAAGAAAATAAGACCCATATATATGCTACCTCCAAGAGACCCACTTCAGATTGAAAGGTATGCAGAGACTAAAAGTAAAAGGATGGAAAAAGATATTTCATGGAAAAGGAAAGGGGAAAAAATCTGGGGTTGCAATACTTATATCTGACAAAATAGACTTTAAAACCAAGGATACAGTAAGAGTCAAAGAAGGATACTATGTAATGATAAAGGGAACACTCCAACAAAAGGATATGACCCTAGTGAACATTTATGCACCCCATGTAGGATCACCTAGATGTGTGAAGCAAATCTTGATAGATATAAGGGGACAGATCAACAGAAATACAGTCATAGTGGGGGATTTTATCACCACATTGATATCAATGGGTAGATCTTTCAGACAGAAAATCAACAAGGAGACAGCAGCCTTAAATAGCCCACTAGATCAAATGGATTTAATTGACATCTTCAGAGCATTTCACCCCAAAGCAGCAGAATATACATACTTTTCAAGTGCACATGGAACGTTTTCTAGGATAGACCCCATGTTAGAATGCAAACCAAGTCTCAATAATTTGAGTAGATTAAAATAATATCAAGCATCTTCTCTGACCACAATGCTATGAAACTAGCAATTAATCACAAGAACACTGAAAAACACACAAAGACATGTAAGCTAAATAACATGTTATTAAACAATGAATAGGTCAATGAGAGAGAGGAAGAAACCAAAAGTTACCATGGAACAAATGAAAATGAGAACACAACAATCCAAAATTTGTGGGGGCGCAGGGAAAAAAATCCTAAGAGGGAAAATCATAGCATTACAGTTCTATTTCAAAAAAAAGGAGGGAGGGAGGGAAGGAAAGACTCAAATAAACAATCTAACTTTACAATAAAAGAAATTGAAAAGAACAACAAACAAAGCCCAAAGAAAGTAGAAGGGAGGAAATAATAAAGATCAGAGCAGAAATAAACAAAAGTGTCTTAAAAATGATACAAAATTTCAATGAATTTAAAAGCTGGTTCTTTTAAAAGATAAACCAGATTGACAAATCTTTAACTAGACTCATCAAGAAAAAAAAAGGGAGGACCCAAATTAAAAAAATCAGAATGAAAGAGGAGAAATAACAACTGACACCAAAGAAATACAAAGGATTGTAAGAAAATATTAGGAACAACTATATGCCAACAAACTGGACAACCTGGACAAAATGGATAAATTCCTAGAAACATGCAATCTTCCAAAACTAAATCAGGAAGAATCTGAGAATCTTAATAGACAGACTATACTTAGTGAAACTAAAGCAATAATAAAAAAAACTCCCAACAAACAAAAGCCCTAAACTTAATGGCTTTGCAGGCGATTTTTACCAAACATACCAAGAAAGATAACACCTCTGCTTCTCAAACTATTACAAAAAATTCAAGAGGAGGGAAGGCTTCCAAACTCATTTTACGAGGCCAGCATTTTCCTAATCCTAAAACTGATAAAGACACAACAAAAAAAGAAAATTATAGGCCAATGTTCACATGGATGCTAAAATCCTCAATAAAACATTAGCAAATCAAATACAGCAATGCGTCAAAAAGATCATACACTACAATCAAGTGGGATTTATTCCAAGAATGCAAGGTTGGTACAACATTTGCAAATCAGTAAATGTAATTCACCATATAAATAAAATGAAGGATAAAACCCACATGATATGATCATATCAATAGATGCAGGAAAAGCATTTGATAAAATTCAGCACCCATTTACAATAAAAACTCTCAGCAAAGTGTGACTAGAGGGAATATATCTAAATATAATAAAGGTCATATATGACAAACCCACTGCCAGCATCATACTCAATGGGAGAAAACTACAAGCATTCCCCTAGAGATCATGAAGACAGGGATGTCTGCTTTCATCTCTCTTATTCAACATAGTACTGGAAGTCCTAGCCACAGTAATCTGACAAGAACAAATAAAAGGAGTCCAAACTGGAAAGGAAGAAATAAAGCCGTCTTTATGTGCAGATGACATGATACTGTACATAGAGAACCCCAAAGATTCCACCACAAAACTATGAAGACTAATAAATTCAGCAAAATAGCAGGATAGAAAATTAATATCCAGATATCAGTTGCATTTCATATGCCAATAATGAACTAACAAAAAGAGAAATTAAGAAAACAATCCCATTCACAACTGCTTCAAAAAGAATAAAATGCCTAGGAATAACCCTAACCAATGATGTAAAAGACCTATACTTGGAAAATTATAACACACCAAAGAAAGAAACTGAAGAAGATACAAATAAATGGAAGCACATAGCATGTTCATGGATTGGAAGAATTAACATCATTCAAAAGTCCGTATTACCCAAAGCAGTCTACAGAGTTAACGTAATTCCTATCAAGATTCCAATGATGTATGTCAGAGAACTAGAACAAATATTTCAAAAATTTATGTGGAACTACAAAAGGCCCACAGTAACAGTGATCCTGAGAAAGAACAAAGTTGGAAAAATCATGCAACCTAATATCAAACTATACTATAAGGGTGTATTAATCAAAACAGCATGGCACTGACATAAAAACAGACACATAGATCAATGGAACAGAATACAGAGCCCAGAAATAAACCCACCCCTTTATAGTCTATTAATATTCAAGAGAGGAAGCAAGCACATAAAATGGGATAAAGATAGTATATTCAATTAGTGGTGCGGGAAAATTAGACAGATATATGCAGAAAAATAAAACTAGACTGCCTTCTTGTACTACACACAAGAATAAATTCAAATGGATTAAAAACTTAAATGGTAGGCCCAAAACCACAAAACTTGTAGAAAAAACATAGGTAGCAAAATCTTGGACACTGTTTGTAGCAATATTTTATCAGATATATCTCCCCAGACAAGGGAAACAAACAAAAAAAAATAAACAAATGTGACTATATCAAACTAAAAAGTTTTTGCACAACAAAGGAAAACATCAACAAAATAAAAAGACAATCTACGGAATGGGAGAACATATTCACTGATACATTTGATACAGGGTCAATATCCAAAACTTATAAAGTACTTACAAAACAACACCAAAACAACAAACAACCCAATTAAAAAATGGGCAAAGGACCTGAATAGTCACTTCTCCAAAGAGGACATACAGATGGCCAACAGACATATGAAAAGATGCTCAATGTCACTATTCATCAGAGAAATGCAAGCTAAAACCACAATGAGATATCATTTCACACCTGTCAGAATGGCTGTCATCAACAAATCAACAAACAACAAGCGCTGGTAAAGATGTGGAGAACGGAAACCCTTTTGTACTGTTGGTAGGAATACAGATTGGTGCGGCCACTGTGGAAAGCAGTATGAAGATGCCTCAAAAATTTAGAATGGATCTGCCTTTTGACTCAGTGAACTCACTTCTAGAAATATATCCAAAGGACCCAAAAACACTAATTCAAAAGAATATAAGCACCCCTATGTTCATTGCAGCATTATTTACAATCATCAAATTATGGAAACAGCCTAAGTGTCCATCAGTAGATGAGTGGATAAAACAACTATGGGACATTTATATAGTGGAATACTACTTGGCCATAAAAAAGAAAATTTTACCCTTTGTGACCATATGGATGGACCTGGAGAATATTATGCTAAGTCAAACAAGCCAGTCAGAGAAAGAGAAGTACCACATGATTTCACACATGTGTAGAATTGAATAAATAAAATGAACTAATAAGCAAAACAGAGACAGCCTCAAAGATAAAGAACAGGATGACAGCTAAGCGGGTGGAGGGTTAGAGGTTGGAGGGAATGATCAAAAAGGAAAAAGAACCCATGGTCTTGGGGATGTGAATCAACTAAGACCCTTTGATGCACAATTGCTGGTACAAGAGTCCCCCCTTATCTGTGGGGGATATGTTTCAAGACCCCCAATGGATGACTGAAACCTCAGATAGTACCAAACCCTATATATACTGTTTTATCCTATATATACATACCTATTATAAGGCTTAATTTATAAATTAGGCACAGTGAGAGATTAACAACAATAATAAAATGGAAAAATTCTGACAATATACTCTGAAAAAGTTGTGTAAATGTGGTCTTTCAAAATATCTTATTTCATTGTCTCACCCTTCTTGTGATGATGTGAAATGATAAAACGCAAACCTACTCCTGAATCTGTGAAACCATTCCTTACTTGCCGTAAACAGCTTGGTGTCACTTGTTCCAGGAGATGCCCTGCTGAAGTCTTCATATAGGCTCAATACTTCCTGGTGCAACACACTGCCCTCAATCAGAACAGGTTTTCTGTTCATATTTCCACCCACAGATTTAATGCTTTTCCATCCTAAGCACTTATCACACCTTGTGGCCATAACTTTTTCAGTTTGAGGTGCAACAAAACTAGCACAAATTTCTTTTTCCTTCTTCAGAAATTCATAGAAGATTCACTCTTACTGTAGACCTTAGCAACCTCAGCATGATTTTTTCTTCCCTTATTAACTTTAGAATTTTCAATTAAAGGAAGCACTTATGGCCTCTCTTTCGCATATCCAAATGGCCAGCCTCCCTACTCTTGCACTTTGGACAAACTAGGGCTTACTTGAACAGAAGCACTGAAATATCATGATGACAGATCTGATAACCAAGACAGCTACTAAGTGACTAGCAGGGCATTTTAGTACATACAGCGAAGATGCACCGGACAGACCAAGAGATGATTGATGTACCAGGTGGGATGGAACAGAATGGTGTGAGATTTTATCACACTACTCAGAATGTGATTTAAAACTTTTGAATTGTTTCTGGAATTTTCCATTTTATATTTTCAGACCATGGTTTACCTTGGTTAACTGAATTCATGAAACTGAAATTTCAGAAAAGAGCATCTACTGTATATATTGGTCTAAACCCTCTGGAGTATCATTGGGTAGTATCTGATAATGTATTCCCCATTACCCAGCATTTTCATTCCTTTCATTACTTTCATTCTACTTCAGACAATTGAACATATATATCTATAAAATTCTGTAAATATTGTATAAAAGATATTTACAAGAATATCCACAGCAGCCCTACTCAAACTAGTCCAAAACTGGAAAAAATTTAAATACCCATCCACGTTATAATGGATTAGAAATTGTGGTATATTTACATAATGGAACAGAATGAAAATAAATAAACCAAATACATACTAAGCATTGATGAATCTCACAAACAAAATGGTGAGCAAAATATATATATCAGACAAAATGGATAAACTGGTCCACATTAAATTTAAGAATTTCTGTTCTACAAAAGACAATGGTTGCACTTGATGAGGATAATAACATACAAAAGGGTTAAAATATTGGCTAAGATTCTTCGACTAAGACAATGTCAAGTTCAGATAAGAAAAGAGATGCCTCATTCCCATTGTCTCCATCTGTTACCCAAGTTCTTCCTCTCAGCCACAGTTGGAAGTGAATAGGGCAACAGTGGCAAGCTCAGAGTGGTGCCTGGTGAGGTGATAGACTAGGGGAACATTCTCTGAGCATCTGCAAGTAGAACAGGAATCCCGCTTGAAAACAGCAGTGCCCTTCCCCTTCTCTTTAGGGATTCAGAAACAATTAGTTTCTGTTTCCACTAATGAGAACCCTGGGGCTTCCAAAACTACTAAATATTCTCAACATGAGCCCCCTCTGGCCCTCTTGGTTCATTTATTATGGCCCCAGAAACCAACTGCACAGTTGCCTACATTTCTATCCAATAAGGGGAAGAGGCAGAACCTCTAGAGAGGACTGTGATGTGAATGTGCCATTGTGCAAAGGGAAAGTGTTAAGGCTGCAGAACCTCACCGCTCAGTAACATCTGAGATTGGCTGAGATCAGTTGGGTAAGTACTGAGCCAGATAGACCAGGGTTCTAGTCTGGGCTTTTCTGCTTGCCAGCTGCCTCATTTGGGACAAATCACTTCACCTCTTTATACTTCAGTTTCATATTTGAAAAACAGAGAGTTCACCTTATAAGTTAGTGAAAATACAATGAGGTAAGGTAAGTAAAGCACTTTTCGCGCAGTGCCTGGCAGGATGTTAACAGCCAATAATTGTTGACTCTTCTTGCAGTTGCTACTATGATTGTTGTGATGTTTTGTAATTTGCCCAGAGTTAACAGATGACAGGGGCAGGATCGACACCCAGGTTTGTCTTACCCCAGGGTCTACACTCATGAGCACTATGTCATTCTTTCTCTTTTTATGGAAGGAAAGACTCAAGAGAATGAAATTACAATGGAAAATTATGAGTCAGCTACTCTGTCTTTCTGAAATGCCACATCTCTTGACTGTTCTTTTCTCCGACTTCGTTCCAGTGTTCACGGTGCAGACATATCTGTGCAGAATAGTTTCTGTTCTTTTTAACAAGGGTTTTTGCAAGGCTGTGGTGGTTAGGAGGCTGCCCAACTCTACCTCAACTTCAAAACCTACATGAACTTTTATCTTCAGAGCCCAAAACTAACTGGCTAAACTCTTTATATCACTAACTCCAAGTTTGGAAAAGAAAACCCACCTGACCCTGTTTGAATCAGCTGATTCCATGGTACCATCACCTGTGGCCAGAGAGCCCAGGTCATATTTCATGCAACTTATTATCCTGCTCACTATTACCAGCCACACTGGTCTTCCTGTACCAGCCAGACCCTTTTACCACCTCGGGACATTCATATATGCTGAAAAGTTCATATTCCTACTCTCCTTTCTTCTATTCATGATGTAGCTAATTACTAATCCAGGTACCGAACTACATTGAACTTTCTCAAAGAAATTTTCCCTGAGCTCTATACTGTAGATTAGGTCCTTCAATTATACTTTCTCTGTGATATCACTGTATCTCTCCTTTTCAATACTAATTAGAGTTTCTGACTATGTGTTCACTTGTTTAATTGCTTATTGTCAGTCTCCCAAACTAGCCTGTAAGCACAGGAACTGTGCCTTATTTGACTAACTTTAAATATCCAATGCCTACAAGCATTCCTGGCATAAGGAGTATTTGAATAGGTGAAAAATGACAAACACGGCTCCCTAGACCCACTGTGGGGGCAGCTAAAGGATGGACTAACTGCACAGTTACATTCCCAAAGTAGTTGACAAATATCTATAGTTCCCATGAGAAAATAAAGGTCTGCCTGCTTTAGGAGGAGGAATTGCATAATGGACTAAGTTCCAGGTTTGGTAGAAGAGAGACCTTAGTTTGAATATTTACTCGTCCTCTTATTAGCTACATGATCTTAAGCTAGTCAGTTAATCTCTCAGAGCTCTGTTTCCTGACCTGAAAATGTAAGATAAATACGGCACATAGGTTGTATGGATTAAGTGGCAGACCATCATTGGAACACAACAAACACATCATAAGTGATTTCTAAATCTACAATCCTGCAAGTGGTCCCTGAAGCCTTTGCCTTTTTCCTTCTCTCACTATCTATGAATAACAAAGAAACATCCACATCTCTGGCTCCTCTCCTTTTAGTCCCCTTATGTTTCCAGGACATTCCTGGGACTCGGCCATTTGAGAAATATTCTAGAGATCATTTCTCTGATTCTTTCAGCTATCTAATTTTTGAACAGCATCTGTTGATAAAGGAAATGACCTAATTCTTCCTTTTTTACTTCAGAGAATTTCACTATTTGTACCTCTATGGGTGCAGTGGGAGGAGTGGAAACCTTTCACTTTAAAGCCCAGAGCCACCACTTCGTTCCAGTGTTCACGGTGCAGAACACTGGTTATGGCTCCTTGAGCAAGTCACTAAGCTCTCTAAAACACAGCCCAAATTCACTCTGAATTCCCTATGTGTTTTCTTACTCCCTGTTTGCATTTCCATCCCTACAATCCTCTCCACAGCAGCAGAATGATCTTTCCATACCGTAAGTCAGATAGTGGCTGTCTGCTGCTTAAACACACACCCATGCCCACAGGTTTCTGTACTGAAAATGTGCATCTCTGGTCACATGGTATCTGCCCCTGCCTGCCTCCTCAATCTCCTCTCCTACCACTCTCCTTTGCTCACTGTACTTCAGCCACACTTGTCTCCTTTCTGCTTCTCCAAATGCCTGTGTTCATCTCATGTTTGCATTTACTGTTCCTTGTATCTGAAACACTCTTCCACCCAGTTCTTTGGTGATGCCTACTTATCTATTCCTTCATAGTGAGTTTTTGCTGACAATAAATTTAAAGTAATCTGCTACTCATCACTATATTTTGTTTTTATTTTAGCATTTTTTTTGTTTGTGTGCTTAAGCATGACTCATCTGATGTGAGTATTATTTACACAACAGCAGAAACCTTACTGTATCTGTTACCATTGCTTCTCTGGTACTTACAGCAGAGACTGACACATACTAAGTACTCATTGAATGTGGAATGAATAAATGAATTAATTTTGAGTGCCTCATTCATTAAAGCCAGATCAGTGAAGACTATAAGATCAACAACTCTGAAGTCAGAATTTCCAGATTTAAACTTTACCTCTGTCTCTTTCTAGGAGACTCTCTGTTCCTTCATCAATAAAATGGACATAATAATTACTCATAGAGTTAAGTTTTGGTCGGATCATGAATAGCTATTAACATCCTGATTCCATCTTTATTTTATGCCTTTGTTTTCATCAAGACAATATTAGGGCAAGAAAAAATTTTGAAGCTCCATCCTCCATTGTATTCCTTAGTTATACCAGCAGCATGAAACCAGGAAACCACACATTCAGTGTCTCCGAATTCCTCCTTCTGGGCCTGTCTGAGCAGCAGGGACAGCAGCCTCTCCTCTTTGGCATCTTCCTGAGTATGTACCTGGTCACCCTGGTGGGGAATGCTGTCATCATCCTGGCCATTGGATCTGATCCACACCTTTACACCCCCATGTACTTTTTCCTGGCCAACTTCTCGCTCACAGACCTGTGTTTATCATCCACCACGGTCCCTAGGATGCTGGTGAACATCCTGGCCCACAGGCACACTATCACCTATGCTGCATGCCTCTCTCAGATCTACTTCTTCCTATGGTTCATTGGCTTAGATGTTTTCCTCCTGGCGGTGATGGCATATGACCGGCTTGTGGCTATCTGCCACCCCCTTCGCTACACCCTGGTCATGAGCCCCAGACGCTGTATCCTGCTGGTGGTCATGTCCCTAATCCTCTCTCATTCATACTCTCTAACCCACACCATTCTCCTGGCTCAACTATCCTTCTGCGCAGACAACATCATCCCTCACTTTTTTTGTGAACTTCTCCCCCTGTTGAAACTCTCCTGTTCCAATACTTATATCAACCAGTGTGTGCTGATATACTGGGGAGGGGCATTAACCATCCTGATCCCCTTGCTAATCATAATTTCTTATATCCGCATTGTGGCTGCTATTGTGAGAATCCCATCAGCAAGTGGGAAGTGGAAGGCCTTCTCCACTTGTGGCTCCCACCTCTCAGCAGTGTGCTTGTTCTATGTGTCTGCCATTGGGGTGTACTTCATTCCCTCCACTGATGATTCTGCCAGCAAGGACAGGATTGCAGCTGTGATGTACGCTGTGGTGACCCCCCTGCTGAACCCATTCATCTACAGCCTGAGAAACAAAGACATGAAGAGTGCCCTGGGGAGACTTCTGAGCCGAAGGGCACTGTGATCTCTGTGAGGTCAAAGACATCATTTGGGGAATTCAGGGGAAATCAGCTTATAGAGTTACCTCGGTATCTACAGCCACTTGCTAGCTTTCTAATCTAGAACAAATCAAATAACTTCATTGGGCCTCACCCATAAAAGGAGGTAATAAACTATTCTCTATCATGCAGTAATTTAGAAAGGGTTAGAAGAAAAACTATCTATATAAATATGTAAATGTGTCTGTTCTGGGTCTTATGGGTAGACCTTCATTACCTTCAACAATATTCAACATGTACCTCTGTAGTAAATATTTGCATTGCACAGAAGAGAAAACAAAGGCTCAAAAGGGTTCAATTATTTGCCCAAAGTCACACAGATAATAAGAGGCAAAGCTAGAATTTGAACACAGATAACTGACTCCAAAATGCATACATTTAACAGCTACTCTACGGCTAAATAGATGAGTCCACGTGTTCCTCTCGATTACTAGCTTTCTTTTTCCTTGCTTCCCTCACACTGTTCACATACACAGTTCTAATCAATAACTTCTTCCAATACTAGAGAATGATCTGAAGATGAGGCAGGGTAAATAAGAAACTAGAGGATGGATGAGTAAATAGACTTGGAGATTCTGGTGTCCCCCACAAGGAAGCATGCCCCCCCTTGAGCATAAGTCTCTGGTTAGATATTCTGAAATGACTTAGGAATCAAGCCACATGATCAGAGAGAAGGGTGCCTAGGCCACATTATTTGGGGTTCTCACCAAGTTTATCCTACTAAACCTTCTTTTTTCCGCACTGTGCCAAAAGTCTATGTTTAGATCTATTTTAAAAGATAACTATATTGACAACAGTATGGTGGTCACCAGAAGGAAGGAGGTTGGGGAAGGAAAAAAGAGGGTAAAGGGAGTCAAATATATGATGATGGAAGGAGATTTGCTTTGGGTGGTGCACATACAATGCTATATATAGATGATATATGGTAGAATTGTATACTTCAAAACCTGTACAAGGTGGGGCAAAAGTAGGCTTATAGGTTGTTTGTATAAAAAATAATACAACAATTAATAAGTAATAAATAACTAGTATACTCACGACTGTAAACCCACTTTTGTACCACCCTGTATAATCTCATCAATGTCACCCCAATAAATTTAACAAAATTGTTTAAAAAGATAACTATTAATTTCATTATTGCATCTCTCCCAGGGATGCTGCTAAGGATATATCCTAACAACCCACAGAGGATTTTTCAATAACACACAGGAGAAGTTTTAGAAACCGCACTGCGCTCTGTTGATTTCTTCCCTACATAATTGTGATTCTACAGAGCTCCTGCTGACATATTCAGGTTTTTAAAATAGTTTTTTTAAATGAAAATAAGACACATGCTGAAGTCAAAAATACCTGGGCTAATGTGTTAGATCTACCATTCTCGGCTTATATGACCTTCAGCAAGTTACCGACATCCTGGCGTTTCAGTTTCAAAATATAAACAAGTGAACAGTAATAGTAATGGGAGTAATTATCATCTAAGGCTGTTGTGAGAATTCAAAACGATAACACATACAAAGTCCTTAGCAGAGTGTCAATACATATGCTATAATATGCAAATACTGCTTAAAACACAAATCATACCCAATTTTCTCTTCTCTTTTTCCTCTCCTCTCCCTTCTCATACTGTTCCTTCCCTTCTCTTCCTTTCCACCCGCTCTCAGAGAGAAACTTGAGTTTTGCCATTTTATTTTTTTATTTTATAAAAGATTTTATTTGTTCATTTTTTTAGAGAGAGAGGAGGGAGGGAAAAAGGGAGAGAAACATTGATGTGTGAGAGAAACACTGACTGGCTGCCTCTCACACGCCCCCAACTGGGAACCTGGCTTGCAACCCAGGCCCTGGGAATGTGCCCTGACTAGGAATCAAACCAGTGACCTTGTGGCTCGAATGCCAACACTTAATCCACCAAACCACACCAGCTAGGGCGACATTTGCCATTTTAAATGCACAAGATGACATGTGCATTTAACCTTTTCCGAGTGAGTGAAACTCTGGTATCAGGAAACTGCCTGCAACTTTAATAAATGTTCTGAGACAAATGTGTTACCACTTATCATACAAGTACTAGAAGGAAACCCAGTAAACTCCTCTTCAATTTCAGTGAAGAAAACACCTTTCATTCAAAATCAAGAGGTAATAAAATTTTGGTGAATTTGATGATATAATTTAAAGCTTTTCATGGCAAAGAAACACTGTAAACAAAGTAACAGACAATTGACACACTGTAAAAGATATTTTCAATATATATTACAAAAAAAGACAAACATCACTTTAACCAAGAGACCAAAACAAACATCAATATTAATAAAACATGCCAACACTATTTACTTCTTGATATAATATGGATATAATTTCAGTTTCGTGATATGTCACAATGGTATAATATAAGTTCAGTCAAGTGGAAACATCTGACAACCCCAAACTGAGGGACATTCTACAAAATAGCTAACTGTTCAGGACTCTTCAAATTTGTCAAGGTCATGAAAGACAGAAGAGCTACACAAAATTAAAGGAAATTTTAACAGTGAGAGGCACTGTGTGATCTTAGACTGGATCCTCGACCTGAAAAAGGACATGACGGGCAAGTGACACAATTTAAATGAGGTCTGTTGATTACTTAATAGAATTTTATCAATAACACTTTGATGTGGTAATTGCACTGTAGTAATTGAAGCAGCTTGTTTCAAAGTAGATAAGAATGTTTTTTACTATTTTTGCAGTATTTTGCAAATCTAAAATTATTTCATAATAAATGTAAAAAATTAAAAACAAAAAGCTTTCAAGAAACCAATAACAATAAAATATGTGGAAAGCCATAAATATTTTAGTTTATTTTTATTGTATTTTTCTTTTTCATTAAGTGTATTTTATTGATTATGTACTACAGTTGTCCCATTTCTCTCCCATTTATCCTCCTCCACAAGGTACTCCCATTCCATACAGCAATCCCACCAGTCCCCTCACAGAAGAAGTGACAGATGGTGCTGCCTACACAGAAAGAAAGCCTAGTCATGATCAGGGTGTGTAAGAGGGTAGTGAAGCTAGAGAGAACCCAGCTATGAGAAGGAGCACAAACACAAGAGGACTCATGAGTGTGGAGTAGTAAAGGGGCTTGCAGATGATGGACATAGCGGTCAAAGGCCATCACCCCAAAGGTGTCTGACCTTTTGGCATCTCTGGGCCACACTGTAAAAAGAAGAGTTGTCTTGGGCCACACATTAAATACATAAACACTATCAAAAACTGATGAGCAAAGAAAAGGTTTTAAGTAAATTTACCATTTTTTGTTGGGCTGCATTCATAGGCCTCCACGGACACCCCTGCAGGCCAAGAGGAAGTCATCTAGTGTACCAATTATCATGAAAAACTGCACCTGGGCCAAGCCCCCACCATATGATACGGTCCGACTATGTGTCTGGATGTTTGCCAGCATCTTAGGGATTGTGGCAGAAGAAAAGGAGGCATCAGCAAAAGAGAGGTTGGCCAGGAAGAAGTACATAGGGGTGTGAAGGTAAGGGTCAAAGCCAATGGCCAGGATGAGCAGGTTCCCCAACAGAGTGATCAGGCACATGCCCAGGAAGATGCCAAATAGGAGAGGCTCCTGCTCTGGGCTCTTGGAGAGGCTCAACAGGAGGAATTCAGTGACACTGGACTGGTTGATTCTATCCATGCCACCACTCTTTATAGACAGAGCAAAAAGATATAGGAAACTTGCCAGAAAAGTAATGCTTGTGGCCCTCAATGATATAGTCATATTTTATTCAGGAGATTAGACTATACAGGTCCCTACACCCTCCCTCCTGGGTCTCCCCTAACTCTTTCCTACTCCTCAATTTACCTGGTAAAGGAGAGTAAGCAGGCAGAGAAATTAAAACACAATAGCAAAGTGGTAGATATTAGTGGGAATGTGAGTTCCAGGCTCTTCCATCCTTGCTATGTAGCATACAGGCATTAAGAATTGCCATTTGCTGAACCCAAGGCACTATACGTTGGAGCATCGAACTGAATACTCTGTGAAGCACATGATTTTATTATCTGATATCACAGATGAGTTACATAAGGCTCAAAGATATTAAGTCATTTGCACAGTCACAAAGAAGAGAGTATATACAGTATGGACTCTGAAGCCATCTCCCAAGTTCTTAAGCACATTCACCTCTGAGCTTAATCTCTTCCTCACCAGGAGGCAGACATAGGTGACTCACTCTGTAAGGGAGTAGTTCCCACTGCTCATCTCAGGATGTCTGGGCCAGAATACAGGGACGCTGACTGCGTCTGCCCTTCTCACTGCACCCACCATATTGATCTGGCCCAAACAGCATTCACCACCAAAGAAACCCACCCTGTGCCTGTGTTCTCCCTTTTGGTCTCAGAGGATCATGCTTCAAGCATGCAGGGCTCTTCTTAGCCTATAGCAATTGAGAAGGTTGAAAGGACCCAGCCCCGCTGGCTCCATTCAGCCAGCTATAGAGCCACAGTCCAGATTGCAGTGGTGGGTTAGACATAATTATGCACATTGTCACAGGACTATTTCTAGGTTCTGGGCCTCTGGAGTATGATTCCCCTGGCTGATCCTCAGAGACAAACATGGAGAAATTGATCCAGCTGTATACTTTGGCTCCCTAGGCCAGCACCCACCCAGGAGCACAGGAGGAGGGAGTACAGAGTGTATCGGTGGGTTTGCATTTGTGCCCAGGGATGAGTATGTCTCTCTGATCTTAGTGTGGTGGTTGCTCTCGCATATCTTCTCAGAAAACTGGAAACTGTGGCAGGAGGAGGCCAAGACCGGAGGTAGAGGTTTGGCTCCAAACCTGGCCAAAAGATTTTCAGGCCCTGCTACCTTGAGGGAACGGGTGTTGTCAGACTTCTACAATCCTTTGGATTTCAGGTTGTTGCTAAGAGGGAGATTAGTTTAGACAGCTGGTTTCTATCCACTGAAACAATCCTTGAGAAACTGAAATCAACAAAAAATCTAGGAAATTATAACAATAATATTAAAACTGAGAAACCCCATGAGGATAAGGTAGATGATCATGAGCTGGAATAGAATGTGGGGGCAGAAAGCTAGGTTGAGAATTGGACTAGGGAAGAAGTCTATTGCTGCTCTGTGAGAGGATATTGGAGGGAAAGTTAATTCAAAGACCCCAACTCTAAGGGTAATAGGGGAAAAAAACCATGGTGTCTTGTAGCACAAACAATTCAGAAAAGTGGCTCTGACGGCTTCTTACATTCATTCCTCCTGAAAGGCCAGACGACATCATTACCTTGTTGGCTTATGTATAAAAGGGCTGGCAGTGACTGGGGGTCCTCTTAAGTGTCATGGCATATCAGCACGCTAAAAGGCTGCCATCCTACCAGCTTAGGTGCTGGGTCCATAAAGCAAATAAAGCAACAATGATAGGGGATTTCCCTAATCCTGGTGACAGTTCGGATTACCCGGAAGGCAGTTTACCAGGAACTGGCTAGAGAAGTCTCCTTTTAAGTATCTCCTATAACACTAAAAAAAAACAATACAACTGAAAACTAAAACAGAGGTCCAATATTTGACTAGGTTGAAAATTCACAATCTATTGAAGATTTTATGCAACTAGCAAATGAAAGCATGCACTGAATGGCTCTTGCACCTATATAGTTCTGGCTCCGAATTACCTTTAATTACCTTATGCCAGCCAACTGGCATATCTCATGATCCTCAAATTAATATTGAATTCCCTCATATTCTCAAGTAATAACAAGATTCATTTCACTTTTGGAAATGGGCATGCCAGGTCCACCCACCCAAACAGTCACAGGTTCGTCTCCAATCTTTCTTTTGTTCCACTGGGTGTTCATGGCACAAAGAAGAGCCCATGTCAATGCTGCAATCATTGACGCACATGCCTCACTGAATGGAAAGCTTTAGAAGAGGGTCATCAGTTATTGAGGAAAAGTGGTATGATACAATGGGTGTATCACTTTGCTGAACACCCCAGGGGAGAAGCCCTCACCACTCATGAGCAGTCTACCACTGACACTGACACCTGGCAGCTATTCCTCAGGGAGCACCAGCAAATTCTAAGTCTTCCCTGCTCCCTTTACTTAGTCAAGCTCACTGGAGGGCTGTTACCTTTTAATCCTTCAACTGGGACATCCTCAATCAAGGATGGGACACAAGCACATCAGCACAACTGGCTAAACCCCAGGCAGTCACTTTATCATTGGAAGATGCCCGGGGAAACAACTGGCCCCAATTACACATCTTCAACAATGGCCACGTGGTTTGGTCCAGCCAATGGCAACAATTTCTCATTCAGGTTGTCCTCTTCAGGGTAAAAAGCTCTGCAAATTCCTTGCCTCTCAAATATCTGAGAGAAAGGGAAGTTTGCCTACAAAGGAACAATAGTCATTAATCAAAAGAATTAATAGCTACACTGAATGCATAAAAACACTGAAATATTTTTAATGCATAAACCCAATATTTTTTTAAACATGTATGTAACTCTTTTTTTTAAAGATTTTATTTATTTACTTTCAGAGAGGGAAGGGAGGGAGAAAGAGAGTGAGAAACATCCATGTGCAGTTCCTGGGGGCCATGGCCTGCAACCCAGGTATGTGCCCTGACTGGGAATCGAACCTGCGATGCTTTGGTTCGCAGTTCGCGCTCAATCCACTGAGCTACACCAGCCAGGGCTATAAACCCAATATTTTTAACCCAATATTTTATACCCAGCAAGTTGCCATTCGAATGTAGAGACATATTATATTCTTAGATATATAAAGACTCAGTAGGTTTGCCACACAGAGACTTGTGGAAGAAACACCTACATTAAAATAGGATATAATGCAAAATGTATGGAAATTGAAGATGGTCAAATATCTTGATAAAATTTGGGGTTTTTTAAAGGCTTAAACTAAAAATGAGAGAGCGTATTAAATCATAATTAAAATTCATACAAATCATTATCAAAAACAATCATACCAATAAAAATGAGCAGACTCTTTTTATAAAGAAGATATAGGAGTGATGAAAATGTGCTTAACATCATTAAGAACTGAGGAAGTATTCATTAAAACCAAAATAGCACTTCATATGCTCCAGAATAACAAAAATGTTAACTCTAAGATTTCTACTGTGAGAGAACATGTTGTTTTCTGACTTATCTACCTAAGAAAACCAAAGTCTAGAGAGGATAAGTGAACTTCATAAAGTCACAGAGCAGTTCACTTGGAGTTTTGGGACTGGGATTGGGCAATGAACCAAGGCTTTTCCCACAATGGATATTTTAGAGACCAGTATTCCCAAATGTCTCTGTAACTTCCATCAGAGAGCTCTGGGGACTGTGCTACAAACTGCAGGTAGATAACTTCATTTTTCCTGGGATCCTAGGCAGGCTGGCTGGCTGGCTGGCTGGCTCAGGACTGAGGATACCCTGCTCTCATCTCTCCTTCCTTAGAGCAGATGAGGGTTCCATGTTTCAGGGTCCTTTATGCCTTAAATATAGGGGAAGATGCTGTCTTTCCATTTGGTCATCAAATACAACTTCTTCAGTCTTGACAAGTGAGAACTGACAACAGGATAGTCAAACAGCTATCTTAACATGAAGAAATAAGGGGCAATTCTTGGCCGAACTCAGGACTGACAGTAAGTTATTGGCTATATGTCCCCTTTTCCAGTTAGTCAGGAGAAGAGTAATCCATAGTTTCAGGAATCCTGTTTTTGGTATCAGTTGTAGTGCTGAACTGGGACAGAGTACAGCAGCTGTTTGAGATCTGTTTACTCATTCATCAATAAAACAGTTGACTTAATGTCCTTTGGTTCCTAAAGGGTGGGGTGACAAGGTAGCTTTAATCCAAAGGACTATTTCCCCAGATTATGAATTTTACCTTCTGGTCCCTGAAACCAGTTTCCTAAAACCTCCATGTACTCCTGAGAGGGGCCTGACATGTGGATGGAGTATGTCAGGTTGTGCTGGCTGTTTTCAAATATGTAAATGCAAGAGAATTGGGGGAACATTTCTCAGCACTGGGAAGGGGCACACAAAGATATGTTTATGTTAAATCTGAGTTCCAAGCATTCATTTTCTCTACATTCTTTTTAAATTAAAACAAAATAATATTTAGTTCAAATGTAAGATATAAACAAACCATGAGTCCAGCACTTCTGAAAACGCACAATCAATTACTAATTCAACATCCACACTTAGCATAATGTCTCCAGAGTAGGAGACATTCTTCTTTCTTCTCTCCTTTCTTTCTGCTGCATAGAATTCCATTGTGTAAATGTACCATAGTTTTTTTGACCCACTCATTTACTGATGGGCATTTAGGTTTCTTCCAGCACTTGGCTATTGTAAATTGTGCTGCTATGAACACTGGGATGCATAGGTTCTTTTGGATTGGTGTTTCAGGGTTCTTACGGTATAATCCCAACAGTGGTATTGCTGGGTCAAAAGGCAGTTTCATGTTTAATTTTCTGAGGAAATTCCATACTGTTTTCCACAGTGGCCGCATCAGTCTGCATCCCTTTCCTCCGCATCCTCGCCAGCATTTGTTTGTTGATTTGTTTATGATGGTCATTCTGATAGGTGTGAAGTGGTATCTCATTGTGGTTTTAATTTGCATCTCTCTGAAAGCCAGGTGGTGAGAGACGAATAACATACGATCTCACCTTTAACTGGAACATCAACAAAAGAAAAAAAGCAAGCAAAATATAACCAGAAACATTGAAATTAAGAACAATCTAACAATAGCCAGATGGGAGAGGGGAGGGAACAGTAGTTTTCAGGAACTACTATAAAGGCTTACACAGGGACAAAACCAAGGTGGAGGGTGGAAGCAAGGGAGGGAGGTGAGTTTGGATGGGGTGAAGGGGAGTGGTGGGGAGAAAATGCAGACAACTATAACTGAACAACAATAAAGTAATTTAAAAAGAAAAAACAACATCCACAATACATTTTTTTCATTTTCACAATTTTGAACACCTTCTATCTTAGAATGTATGCTAGGCAACCTAAGATCTTCATGTAAGAGTCATTTGTTTTATTAACTATATACATAAAAGGAAATGCTAGTCTCTAAACAGTAACACCACAGTTTCATCATAGCTTAAAATGTCATTTTACAGTTTACCCATCCACTGATTTAGTCAACAGATGATTACCAAGTATGTACTAAGAAAAATACCAAATGAATAAAGATGAGTCCCCAGCACTGAGGGACACACAGTGTAATGGAGATACGTAAGAAATTATAAGGCAGTGTAGCAAGTGTTCTACCAGAGACCTATAAACGGGACTGTGGGAGCACAGCGGATAAAGCAAGGAACTCTAACAGCCCCAGGTGTTGACACCTGAGCTTCTGAGAGGCGGAGAAAAGGAGACGACTTTTAGGAAGGTGAAACAGCTAAGCACGCTGGGAGGATGTGATGAGTTGTTTGAGGACCGTAGGTGGATTCATGGGCAAGAATGTTGAGTGGCATGGCATGAAGGTGGAAGTGCCACTGGACAGACTGATGGAGACAGAATCAGGAAGGGTTGGTCATGTCATGATAAGAAATAGCATCGACATTTTCTTGATGTGAGCAATAAGACACCTCACAACAGCCTATGACATAGACTCAGTTATCTCTTCACAGAGGGAAACTACAGCAGAGAAGCTAAATGAATTATTCAAAGCATATTATTAGGTGTGATATAAAAAGCAAATTAACATTTTCTTAGTGCAAGCTAGATTTTTTTCTTTATGCTACCTGAATATTCTCCTTGGAAGCACATAAATAAGTCTAATGCAGTGGTTTTAAGTGTGTAGATACAGTGGGAATTCCATTTTGGTGGGGAGCATAAGAAATGCTCCCCTCATGATTGTGACACATTCCTCCAGCTTAGACCCTTGGCCAGGGTGTTAGACCATCTGTTACAATAAAGGCTGAAACCAAAGGACATATCGTTTTCCCAAATGCCAATCATTTTATGTTTTATTAGTTTATATGTCCAGAATATTAGAAGAATTCTGAGAATATTAATTCATTTTGTACATTTTCATCTGGGATCAGTGTTATTTTATGCTATATGCTTCTAGTAACTAATGAGATTCCTGAAGGTTAATTTACCCTTGATCAAGAAAAGTGAAAACTGTAATAAATGTTCATTTATTTATTTGTAATTCTCACTGTAAAGGTGATACAGTTGAATGAATATAACAGAATATATTACTGTATTTTCTGCTATATGATAAGCTCCTAAATCTGGATCTAGCTGCAGTTGGGGATGAAGGGCAGGGAGAGAGAGAGACCAGAAAGGAAAGAATCTGATTTCATGTAAAAATCATGGTCTGAGGCTTTAGCTTTACCAGTGTAGAAACGGGACCTTACCCAAGCACTGGACTGAAGTGGACTGACTCACATCAATCACACTCACAAAAGATTGATGCATAAGCCCAAAATACTAAATATCCTCATTTGCCATGAACTGTAACTGTCAAATTGAATATTTAAATCTTCTAACATGATGGATGTGTTAACTTGATTGTAATAATCATTTTACAATGTATCTGTATGTATTAAATATATTAAAACATCACACTGTATACTTAAATATATACAATTTTTATTTGTCAGCTATATCTCAATGAAGTTGGAATGAATGCATGAATGAATGAATTTGCTGATAGTGCATTTTCTCCTTATTGAAAATATGCAGGAAGCTGAACTAGAGGCAGAATGTGGTTTGGTGAACACTGAAAAGCAGCATAGCAGAAGAAAGATCATAGTCTTCTGACTCAGACAATTTTACTTCAATTCCTAAATGTGTAGCCTTGAACAAGTTTCTTAACCCCTCTGAATTTCAGCTTCTACATCTATCTTTAAAGTAAAGATAATCATAGCACCTCTGCACAGTTACCACTTAAGAGAATCTAGTGGCCAGCACATGGCTAGTGCTCAGCCAATGTTCTTCTTACTATTCTGACTTCTTCGTTGAATCAGAGCCATGGATCTGGATTACATGAACTTAATGTCCAGTATTTTCTAGTCATGAGATTCCTGGTGTAGCTTCACTGTGGCTGCTATGGAAAATAAAGATATCTTGAGTATCAAATACAAAGATCCTCTTCTCACAATAGGGCTAGAACAAACTAAGGTATAGTTTGGGGAGATGAAATAAGGATTTGACCCCTTCTATTTAGATTTGCAGTGTATCAATCTAATATCTAAATACAAGAAAACCTTGTGAGAGCAAAGGAGTCAGAGTCTGGAATATACTGTCTAAAACTCAGATTTTGTTTTATCCAGGTGAAGAGGTTCAATCCAGGTGAAGAGGTTCAAACTAGGCGAAAAAACACAGGTGAGTTAAGAACGCCAATGCTGGCAGAGAAAAAGCACAAGTAATCCCAGCCATGTTGGAGGGAACTGGAGCAGTATTGCGTGTACTTCCTAGAGCCTTTTCTTTGTGAAAGCTGGGAAGATTTTAAAGGACCTGGATGGACTGGGCTAGGATAAGAAAGCCTTGCTCCAGCACTTTGTATTTTCTTCACACACCGTCAAAGGCATTTTTGTTCTACTCACTTGTCAGAGATGCCTTTTCAGAGATTACACCCTGGTCAACTTGTCAGTGGCCCTCAAATCCCCAGATAGCCTTCTGGGTGGTTACCTGGATTAATTCAATGAATCACATCCATCTACTTTTTTTTTTTTTTAAGATTTTATTTATTTATTTTTAGAGAGGGAAGGGAGGGGGGGGAGAGAGAGAGAAACATCAGTGTGCGGTTGCTGGGGGACATGGCCTGCAACCTAGGCATGTGCCCTGACTGGGAATCGAACCTGCGATGCCTGGTTCGCAGCCTGCGCTCAATCCACTGAGCTACACCGGCCAGGGCACATCCATCTACTTTTAAAATAATCTTTTAATTACAAAGATAACACATCCTGGTAAAACTGAGCAACACAGAAGGCGGCATTCACAATCTTTTGACCTATACTCACTTCTCAGAAGTGAGTACTACTGACCTTTAGAATGTGTTGTTTCAGTGTCCTTACTCATAGACATTTATGGTTTAATTTTACAAACATGAAATTGTAAACATATATACTCTTCTGAAATTTTACTTTTAAAAATTAAAAAAACTTTTAATAATTACTTTTAAATTAATTATATAATTATTGTATTTCGAATTCTATATTATCATATTATATATACTATTGATTATTTTAATTGTGATTATGTAAATGCTGTTTATTTAATTATATAACTATTCAGGGACACTACCACTGTTTGGCGTATACCTACAGGATGTGTGCAACCCAGAGCATGCTCACAGGCTGCCTTCCATGTTTCATGAGGACTGCTGAAACCATTTGAAGGAGCCGTGGATATCTATCTGGTCAACTGTTGACAATAATCTTAACTTCACAGATTGTCTTTTCTAATGTGCACAGTTGTAACTTCAAGCTTTACCAAACAGAATTGTCTAAACCACGTAATTTTTAGGGGTTCAAAAAATTTCAACACAGCAGTATTTTACTTTTTTGCTCTTTACAATTCATATCATTTATTTCACACAGAATGGCAGATATGGACAGAAGAAATCAGACCAGCATCTATGAGTTTCTTCTCATGGGCCTCTCTGAGTGGCCAGAGCAGCAGCCTCTCCTGTTTGGGCTCTTCCTGGGCATGTACCTGGTCACCATCCTGGGAAACCTGCTCATCGTCCTGGCCATCGGCTCTGACGTGCAACTCCACACCCCCATGTACATCTTCCTGGCCAACTTGTCCTTCTCTGACATTGGTTTCATCTCTACAGTAATTCCCAAGATGTTACATAATATTGGCTCAGGAAGTAAACTGATTTCTTATAGTGAATGTCTTACACAACTCTATTTCTTTGGCCTATTTGCAGATCTGGACAACTTTCTCCTGGCTGTGATGGCGCTTGACCGGTATGTGGCCATCAGTCACCCCCTCCATTATACCATGACCATGAACGCCCAATGCTGTATCCTGTTGGTGGTTGCAGCATGGATGGTCACTGCCCTCCATGCCCTAGTGCATACCCTCCTAGTGACCAGGCTCTCTTTCTGTGGTCCCAACATCATCCCCCATTTCTTCTGTGATCTGGTCCCCCTCCTGAAGCTGGCCTGCTCCAGTACTTACGTGAATAACCTGATGCTCTTCCTTGTGGCAGGAACACTGCTAATTGGACCCTTTGTCTGCATCCTTACATCTTACTTTTACATTGCATTGGCTGTTCTAAGAATTGATTCCCCAAAGGGTAAGCAAAAAGCCTTCTCCAACTGCACCTCCCACCTCTCTGTGGTCTCTCTGTTTTACGGTACAGCTATTGGGGTCTATTTATGTCCTCCATCATCCCGCTCAGGTGGAAAGAGCAGAGTCTTCTCAGTGATGTACACAGTGGTCACCCCCATGCTGAACCCTTTCATCTACAGCCTGAGAAACAGGGATATGAAGGAGGCCCTGGGAAAACTACTCAGAAAAAAAACACTCCAACAGTCTTTTTAGGACCTTAACATCATCACTCCAAGACTCAGAACTGAGAGTTGAAAACTGGGCTCCTGAGAGCCTGACCACTGTAGCTTCTCTGAACCTGAGACTTCTCTTTCTCTTGTATTTATATTTCAAAGTGCAGATTGATGTCTAAGGACAGGGAGGGGACCAGTGATATCAGTAACTTCCAATCATCTTTGTGAAGTGCCCTTGCTTTGAGTAGTTTACTGCCCACCACCACATGGTTCTTGATTATTTTTACTCGATGGTTAAGAGAAGTCCACACATGGAGCCTGTACACACATAAAATGAAAATAAAAGTCCAAATTTTTGCTCAGCTCAAGTTATAAAGGAACTATGGAAGACAGATATCTCTAACCCAGGAATAAAAAATTCATCATGTCTAGTAGAATGAAATACAAAGGAGATAATCTGATACTCTACATTTAAACAGGCAGTGTTCTACAGAAGAAGAACGAAGCTTTAATTTAAGTCCTGGGTTCCAGGGCCAGCTTTGCCATTAATGAACTGTGTGACTGTTACATAATCACTTGATGTCTCTGAGCCTTGGTTTCCCCATGTTCAAATTAAAGTTACCAGATTACATTAGTCTAAGCCCCTTCACACATATATCCTAGTTCTAATTATATTTAGTGTTACAGTGACAAGAACTCAAGACTTCAAGTCAGAAGTTACAAGTCAGAACCAAAAGCCCACCACATGTATACTATGTAATATCAGGCACTTTCTTTACCTCAGTACTTGTTTCTTTTATTCTGTAAACCTGGAAGAACAACTGCATCACAGGGTTCCTCTGAGTAACAGATACTATGTGAACTGACTCAAATCACAGTTAAGTGCTCAATACACCAGGCTTAGGTTGTTTCCCTATCTTGACTGTTGTGAACAAGGCTACAAGGAACATGGGGGCAATGTATGTGGCTACTGTGAGGTTAAACGACATCAAAAGCATTTGAGCACTTTAAACAGAGTGCCTGACACATAGTAAACACTCAACATGTGTGTGTTCAGTGATGTCTGTGTCCATATGTGTTTCAGGTTTTTGAGCACGGACTGATACAAGATCTGATAAGAAATGTCACATTTTACTTTCTGGGGAAACTAATGATTTGTGTCTTCAGAATAAATACCACATAAGTAAAAGAAAAAATGTCCATTCAAGCTGGATACTGAGGACAGTTAGAGATTATGAGTCAGATCAAGAAGGAAAACAAAAGAGAATATTGGTATCTCTTTATCACATATAAGTCAATTTTTAAAAAAAAACAGTAACCACACAGAAAAAGAGGGCAAAGATATAGTTGGAAAATTCAAAGAGAAAACTAAAATGGTAAAAAAAAAAAATTGCCCCCAGTAATTAGGAAAATAAAAGTAAAACTGTCACAAAGTATTATTTTTTTCCCCCTCATCAGGCTGGAAAACAACAAAGAGTTTGCAAACAGTGCTGCCAGGCTGTGGAAAAGGGCATTCCCATATGTCCTTGAGGGTGAATAAACTGCTTTTAATTTTCTTAAGGATAACCTGGTGGCACAGATGAAATTAAAAATGCCTGTATACTTCCATCTAGCATTTCCATTTCTAGGAAAATGTATGGACATAAAGATGCCTGTAAAAGAATATCCATGTAGTGCTGCTTTTGTAATAGCCCCCACCCCCTAAAAAGGAGGTAAGTGGCGTGAGTAGAGAAATGTATATATCTTCTGGGGCATCTATAAAATACTTTTAAATAATGAGGTAGGCCTGATGGTGATAGGAAGGTTGTGATAACTATATGAGATGAGAGAAACAAGGAAAGCTCCAGAACAAATGAACTCATTTTTGTAGAAACAAAATTGTACTTATACACATGTGCACGGAAAAGTGCATGAATGGTTACATGTCAAAACAATGGAGATTATCCCTGGAGAGGAATGGGAAAGAAGGTGGGAAACAGACTCAGTTTTCAATACGTGCTTCACAGCTAAATATTTTGAAAAAGAAGAGTGTATCACTTAAAAGAAGGCTACATCTTCCAGGACCCAGGCAGGGAGACACCCCATCCATGCCCTGACCGTATGTAAGTTTTCCTGGGTCTTCTTCTCAGTGCCAAATTTTGGAGCACAAATCAGAGAACCCTGTGTCCAGGCTGGTCTCCTGGGTCCTGGTCGCTCTCCCGGGATCAGCTGAGCTGCCAAGCCACAGGCACTAATACTAATAGTGGAAATACTGCCTTGTGGGCCCCATGCCCTGGAGTAGGCAGTGAGTCCAGCCAATGACACACTCAGGTGACTGTGCCAAGGGAACCATGGCATTCATGCAGGAGCACAAGTTCAGACCTCCCAAGGCCCTTCCTGGACGTGCTTTCCTGCCCAACAAGCAGAAGCACCCCCAGGAGTCAGGCTGTCCTGCCCTTCAACCCCTTGCTGATGCCTTTCTTTCTTCTGTGCTGGGCACCTTCCTCTGTCTTCCCCAAGTGATAACACGTGCTGCCTGAGGGAGGACGGATGTGCCAGGCCCAGCCCGTTCCAGGTCAGCCAGGGTGTCACAATAAGGTGAGTGGCTGCACACCCACACAGCAGTTTCTGAGTACCTCAAAAAATTCCTACACAGGCTCCTAGGAGTTTCCAAAGGGGAAGACCTTCTTTCTCCAACTCGGTCCTTTGCACAATATTGTGCATATTGTGAAGTTTGTCTCTAACTCCCTGAGTTGTCTTCTTTCTTTATTCTTTCCCTTCACACTTCCTCTTCCCTACCCCACCCTCAGACATGCTGTCTGTTTCATGGACTCTCTCCCCTTCCCTTACTAAAACTTAACCACAAAAGGGAATAATTTAGAAAGTCAAAAGTGTTCCACTCCAGGAAGTTATCCTGGATTCAAAGAGATATTCCAATGCAATCCCAAAGAGCGTCAATCAGTTGAGGAGGCATTATGGGTAATCAGGGTTGGATCATCTAAAAATCAGCCCTGAACACAGCTGTCCACTTTGTCTTCTCTTAACAACTGGCCCAGACTTTTCTTTCCAACTTCTAGAAATTACTGACCCAACAGAGAAACTCAGAGAATAGACTGTTAAAATGCCTCCTCCATTTACAAAAGTCACTTTGGAATGAAAGGCAACTCTATTATCAGAAAGTCTGTCAGACTGTCAGAATTATGGGGACCTATCTGTGACAGGGAACCTAAGTCCCTAGAGAAATGTAATACAAACAGCTTCTCACTGCTTTGTAAGACTTGTTAAAGGGCTCTTACGTCCAGTCTTTTTTGTTTTTTTACAAAGTCTCTAGGTTGACAGCAAGTACTATTCCTCGCATTTCCCACATGAAGAAACTGAGGCCCCCAAGAGTAAAATGATTTTAAGGTCTCAAAGAAAATTTTTGTGGCAGAATGAGACCAAAGGTCAAATCTTCTGATTCTTGGGTCAAGACCCATTCTCACACACCACACTGAAGCTTCTTTTTCCACATCTTATATACAGAAGATTCTGCTCTGTTAGTTCCCATTCCTGGCTTCCCACCCTGTGCTGCACACACGATTCCCCACTGCCCCTAAGGAGCTGCTATGCTGCACTATGGGCCAAGCGGGATAATCTCTGTTAACTACGAGGCAGACTAAGGAAGACTCCAAGATTCCAGGCTACTCACCCTCCAACCACTTCTGGGGCTCTCTCTCACCTTACGGGGAGCTTTGTTACAGGAGTTATATGGACATCAGCACAGGTAGCAGCCATGGCCCGAGCCATGGGCTGAGCCCCTTTCTCAAGCCTTCCCTAGAACTGAGCAGAGACATCCCACGTTTCCTGAACCACAAACTCAGCACCACCTGATCTGATTTGGAGAGTCTAATTACAACAACAGACTAACAAGGGGAACCAAGCTCAGGACAGGAATGAAACACAGGTGTTAAATAGGTGAGGTGGGATAGGAGGAGTACTGCTTCTGAATTAGACAAATCTATGATCAACCTGGCTCCACTCCTATGCTCTGTGACCTTGGGGAAGTTAATTCATCCCTCTGGTCCTTAATTCATGATCTGAAAATGGGAATTATAATATCTACTCTATAATTCTATAGTAGGGATTAAACTAGAAAAACCATGGAATTTTTCTTTCATGGCTTAATTCACTTAACATAACTTTTCTCCAGGTCCATCCGTGCTGTTGCAAAATGTAAGAGGTTTTTTCTTTTTTACTGCTGCACAATATTACATTGTGTAAATGTACCAGTTTTTTGGTCCACTCGTCTACTGATGGGCACTCAGACTGTTTCCAAATCTCGGCTACTGTAAATAGTGCTGCTATAAACATAGGGGTGCATATACTTTTTTGCAATGGTGTTTTAGGATCCGTGGCGCATATTCCCAGAAATGGAATTGCTGGATCAAAAGAGTGTTCCATTTTTGATTTTTCAAGGATACTCCATATTGTTTTCCACAGTGGCTGCACCAGTCTGCATTCCCACCAACAGTGCACTAGGGTCCCCTTTTCTCCACATCCTTGCCAGCACCTGTTTGTTGATTTATTAATAGTAGCCAGTCTGATAGGTATAAGGTGTTTACAAACTAAAACTCATTGAGGTTTTAATTTGCATTTCTCAGATGATTAGTGATTTTGAGCACTTTTCAACTATATGTAGAATATAATGAAAATAATAAACCAACGAGCAAGACAGTAACAGAAGCTTAGATACGTAATACAGACTGGCAGATGCCAGAAAGGCGTGTGGGGGTCGGGAAGAATGAAAGATATTAAAGAGTTTAACCAAAGAACATTTATGCAGAACCCATGGACATAGACAATGACATGGGGATTGGCTTGGGGAGGGGAAAGGGTGGGGCAGGGTGGAGGTAGGAAAACAGAGAAAAAGCAGGAATGACTGTAATAGCATAAAAAATAAAAATCAAATTAAAAAGGGAGACATGTTTGTTACAACTATAAGAAAAAGAGAAGAAAAGAAAAACCATGATAGACATTTACCACTGGCCAAATGCACAAGGCAGCAGAGTGGAAAAGGAAGAATCAGAGAGGAGGAAAGTAGGGACTGGCATAGTCAGGGGAAGCTTAACAGATGGCACAGCCAGGGGTTAAGAGCTTGGACACTGAGGTCAGATGGAACCAAACTCCAATTCCAGTTCTGCCACCTGCTAACGCTGTGACTTTGCGCACGTTACAGAACCACTCTGAGCTTCAATTTCCTCGTCTGTAAGTTAAGGTAATAATACCTGTATCACAGAATTGCTGTGATCACCGAGTGGAAAACACATGTACAAAGCTCTTAGAATAATTCCTAGTTTACATTCAGTGCTCAGTAAATGTGGATGCAACTTTTAGTTCTCATTCACCACCATACGATATTGAAAACAATTCAGGATAGTTCAACAGCATATTATGATCTTCTATACTTTCATAATTGTACAACCCTATTAAGTTGTACTGTGGTGACATCCTTTAATTTGAGATATAAAAGCAGACAGTCCAGGAGTGATGAATAAATCCATTTCCATAGGTAAGACACTAAGTAAACTAAAGGGGCAGTGTGATGCAGCCAGACATACACAGCACTCAGTATCCAAATACTGAGCGTGAAGTCCGCCCAGACCTTCACACTGACTTACGCTGAGTAAACCTCTTCACCTCCCTACGCTTGGTCTCCTCATCCATGAACTGAGGGTAAGTGATCGTTGCATCTGGAAGTGTCCTGAGATTGCTGTAAGGATTACAGGACACAATGCATGTGAAAGTGCCTTACACAGAGGTAATTCTTAATTGTTTGCATTTTTTTGTCCCAACAACCTAACTGTGAAGTTTAGGTATTCTTGGGATAGCCATGGACATAGCTCACTGGTGGACTGCCAACTCTGATCTCCACCCAGAATGCCATGATTTATGACCAGACCCAATCATCATGATTACCCTTTGATGAAAGAGCAGACTCACAGAACTTTGTGTAGTTCTGTGAATCACTTTTTAAAGACGGTGACAATGTGGAGCAGTTTCACTGTACAGAGGCCTGGGTAGCAAAATACTGTCCTCACCCTCAAAACCTGGAGCCTCTATGTAGACAAAGCTGAAAAATGGATAGGCATAATTGCTGCTATTTGCTGAACACCTGCCAAGGAACAGGCACTCTCATTTAATCCTCAAAACAAATTTATGAGTAATGAGCTATTAAAACCCTGCTACTTTACAGATGAGAAAACCTAGGCTCGTAGAGGGAAAACAACTTTCTTAAGGTCATACAGCTGTTAAATGAAAGAGCCAGGGTTCTAGCCCACTGCACAGTGCTGCCTCTGTTGATTAATGTTTAGATTTAATGTTGAACAATAACAGACTTGTCCTTTGAGATTCCAGAGTACCAAAAGCTGTCCAAGTAATATGACAGTAACTAATGTTGCATGTTATTAAAGATCATTTTTAATGATGTGCTGACAACTAGATGAGTCCTCCTTCTACTCCTTCCAAAAAACTGGAAACCCCTTGATCTAAAAGTGAATTTGTTATCTGTTCATTAAAGTCATTCATTTTCTTAATATTTCTAATTTTCCCTTCATTTGGCTCCTTTGAGGTTTTTATATCCTGAGCCCACACATCAAGTAAGACTTGGATGGATTATAGTACGTCTTTAATTTGTTAGGTGGAAGACAGAATAATTGTCACTTCAAGGTGACATCTTGAAGACAAAATGATTTTAGAAAAGAGAAATACAAAAGCTGAGAATCTGGATACTAATTCTCCTAAAATCATGTCTGTGTACTCTTTGAAAAGTCGTTGGGTAACAACTGGGGTCTGCATTCCACAAAAGAGAAATTGCTGGACAAATGACCTCTGAAATCCTTTTTAGCAATCAGATGTCTGGGTTATATAGCCCATCAACAGGTCTTATTACCATGAATGAGATGCCTTGGTTTTAATTTGAGGAGTCGTGTTATACAGTGTCCCTAACACAGCCTTTGGAGCCAAATAAACATGATGTTAAGTTCAGATTTTGCTCTTCAAGAGCTTAAATTTTCTATACCTCAGTTTCCTGATTTGTATAATAATAATAATGCCTCCATACAGTTATTATAAAAATTAAGTGTGATAATGCAGCAAAGGCAAGGTAAATGTTCTGTGAGTGTTAGCTATGGACAGTGATAATGTTAATAATACTGAAAACTTCATACCCTGTTATTTTGGGAAATAATTAAGAACTTGATCCCTTCATCAACACTATGTGTAGTTTACATTGGAGCACAAAAGTGACTAACTAAATGGCCTGCTCAAATGTCCAAGTCTATAAAAATAATCCCTTTTGGAAAATAGTATAGCAGTTCCTCAAAAAAATTATAAATAGAACTATCAGCCTTGGGTGGCATGGCTCAGTGGATTGAACGCCAGATTGAGAAGCAGAGGTTGCTAGTTTGATTCCCAGTCAGGGCACATGCCTGGGTTGCAGGCCAGGTCCCTAGTAGAGGGCACACAAGAGGCAACCACACATTGATGTTTCTCCCCCTCCACCTCCCTTCTCCTCTCACTAAAAATAAATAAACAAAATCTCTTAAAAATAAAAATAGAATTACCATATAACCCAACAATTCTACTCTGGGTATTTATTTGAAGTAAAAAAGAAAAACGCTAGCTTGAAAAGACATGTGCAATCCCATGTTCACTGCAGCATTATTTATAAGACAGGAAACAATCTGTCTTATATATACACATATATACACACACATGCACAAGAGAATGAAACCTTGCCATTTGCAACAATATGGATGGACCTTGAGGGTATTATCCTAACTGAAATAAGTCAGAAAAAGAAAGACAAATATGATATGATCTCATTATTATGTGGACTCTAAAAAAATCAAAACGCATAGATACAGAGAACAGATTGGTGGTTACCAGAAGGGTAGGGGAGGTAGGCAAAATGCATGAAGGGAATTCCAAAGTACAAACTTCCAGTTATAAAGTACATAAGTCATGGGGATATAATGTACAGCATGGTGACTAGAGTTAATAATATTATACTGCATATGGGAAAGTTGCTAATAGAGTAGACCTTAAAAGTCTTCATCACAACAAAACCCTGTAAGTATGTGTACTAGTATATGGATGTTAACTAGACTTACCATGGTGATCATTTCACAATGTGTACAAACATTGACTCATTATATTGTACACCTGAAACTAATATAATGTTATATGTCAATTATGCTTCAATAAAAAATGGTAGTAATCATTTTTGTTCTTTTGGCAACAGATGGACAGCATCAACTGGACTAGCGTATCCCATTTTGTTCTCCTGGGCATTTCTACCCACCCAGAAGAACAGATCCCACTCTTCCTTCTTTTTCTACTCATGTACACAATCAACATTTCTGGCAACTTTGCCATCATCACACTGATCATCTCTACTCCACACCTCCACACACCCATGTACATCTTCCTCAGTAACTTGGCCTTGGCAGACATCTGCTTTACCTCTACCACAGTCCCCAAGATGCTGCAGAACATCTTCTCTCCTACAAAGACCATTTCCTACATGGGCTGCTTAGCCCAGACTTATTTTTTCATATGCTTTGCAGCCATGGAAAACTTCCTCCTGGCTATGATGGCCTATGACAGATATGTGGCCATCTGCCACCCTTTCCAATACCCTATGATTCTGACCAAAATGCTGTGTTTGCAGATGGTGGCTCTGTGCCATGTCCTCTCCCATCTTCATGCCCTGTTGCACACCCTTCTCATGGGCCGACTAATCTTCTGTGCAGATAACAGGATCCCTCACTTCTTCTGTGACCTCTACCCTCTGATGAAGTTATCCTGCACCAGCACCCACCTCAACACCCTGATGATTCACACAGAAGGTGTTATTGTCATCAATGGGGCTCTGGCCTTCATCATTGCCTCCTATGCCTGCATCATCTCAGTGGTCCTCCAGAGCCCCTCTGGAGTCAAGGGCAAGGGGAGAGCCTTTTCTACCTGTGGCTCCCACCTCATTGTGGTGGCTCTCTTCTATGGCACCCTCACATGTGTCTACTTCCAGCCTCTTTCCAGCTATTCAGTGGCCAAGGGTCGAATCCTGACAGTCATGCACACAGTGGTGACCCCCATGCTGAACCCTTTCATTTACAGCCTGAGAAATGGGGATGTCAAAGGAGCCTTCAGGAAATGGAGGAGCAGAATATGGATTTCTTTCTTTAGATAAAACTCCAAAACAGAGTTCCAAATTTTATCTGTGATTCTGGAGAAACAGTTTTGTCCCTCACATATCTGTTTACCTTAAAACTTCCCAGAAATATCTAAATTAAGTACAGATTTTTCTCATTGGATTTTGCCCTGAGATATCCCTTCAATGCAAAGCACATGAAACTATGTGTTTAATATAAAACATTAGCATGGCTTTGATTATAACAGGTTGTTTTTTGGACCTGCCATTAAACACCAGGGCTCTAACTCTCAGAGTCAGTATAGATGCAGGGAACAAAGACCAATTCTCATTGATTCATGAAGGAAATGTTTATTGAAAGTATATATGGATTTTCCAAGAAGACTAAGCTACTAAGCCCAATAAAATGGAAAAGAACTACAGTCAAAATCATATCCCAGAATTGGTATGATGAGTTCACTGCTATAGTCACCAAACTCTGTTCACTACTACTTATATCCTCACCAACAGGAGTTATCAGCAATAGTCACTGGGTATAGCCCTCGGAGGCCTGAACCAGAACTGACTACCTCTAGAAAAAACTGCACAGTTCTTATTCTTTGCACCACCACATCTAGATTCAAAATAAGGTGGTATATGTGACTGGCCAATTCGTGGTCACTTGCCCATGCTCTAGTTCACAGGGAAATGGGAGAAGAATATAGCTGTTTTTACTTTCTACAAGATAGAGGGAGGTTCTGTCTCCCACCAAGATAAATGAAATGGGGAAATATTACAACATGGGGAAAGGGACATAATGACAAATGTCCAATGAATAAGGCCAGGAGTTACAGATGTTCCACCGTTAAGCTCTGTCGCAGTTCTCCAGCCGGCGTTTTCTTAAATTCACTAGCAGTACCATTCCGGAATAACTTACACTCCTTTGTCTCAGCACACTCCTGATCTTTTCTATAGTTGACAGTACAGAACTTGTCTTACTGGATGTTTGTCTGTGGGCCGACTGAGGCTGCTGCACATGTGGAAAAGGTCCAAGAGCCATGATGTTTATTAAAATGTCAATTCTTCAGTTTTTCTGGGTGTAGGGTCAAAAGGAAAAGGTGAGAGGGGCCTCCCAGGACATAAGGTGATTGATTTTAGTCCATTTGTCTGGATAAAGTTTCTATTTTAAGATATAAGTGATTATGGCACTGAGTTAAAAAGGAGCTAAAATTGTGGTAGTTTTAATTACCTAATAAACTAAAGAAAAGTTTCTTGTAACCTATACAGGGTTTGGCACAAGTAGATTTACAGTTGTGAGTATGTGAAACACAGTTTATTATTGTATTACTATGTATTAATTATTTTATTGTTTTCCATATGAACTGTAAACCTACTTTTGACCATATTTATACATAAAATTAAATATTATTCAGCCTTAAAAAATAATATCCTGCCATTTGTGACAACATGAGTGAACCTGGAGGATATTATGCTAAGTGATATAAGCCAGACACAGGAAACAAACAAAACTGCATGACATCTCTTACATGTGAAATCTAAAAAAGATATATAGAAGCCAGGAGCAGAATAAAGTTATCGGTGGCAGGAAGCTATGGGAAATGGGTAGATGTCAGTCAAAGGATACAAAATTACAGTTACACAGGATCAGTAAGTCCAGTGATCTAATGTATACCATGATGACTACTGTTAATAATACTGTATTGAATACTGGAAATTTGCTAAGAGATTGGCTTCCAGAATGCTCTACCACACACCAAAAATTGGTAACTAGGATAGGAGATAATATGTTCATTATCTAACTGTAGTAGTCATTTCACTGCCTATGTGTATAACCAAATCATGAAAAAAATAAAATAAGAAAACTTTCTGGTGTTTCTTCTCCCTCACTCCTTGATGAGTTCAGCATCTGAATCTCTTAACACTCTCTACCACTATTTAATTATCACTTTTTGAAACACTAATATCCATATAAATGGTTTATCTAACAGCTTGGATTCTCAGTTCCTGACCTGTTTAGCTTCAACAATCTTTTACTTTCCGCATCTTAGCTACCAACTCATATGGTCCTATCTTAGACTTTGCCTTTACAAATGATTGCACCACTGGTGAAATCTCAACTTTAAACTTTTCATTTCCTATCAGCTTCTAATTCTTTCACCACTGAGATCTATTATCCCTTGAAATCATTTTTCACTATCCATCACCTAATTTATGCCCTTCCTTCCCACCTTTACAAGAATACATTTTATGGTCCAGGACTATAAACCACCTTTTTTGTAACATGCCCTTACTTCTTTTGTTCTCTTTTGCCCTACCTGGCAAAATCCCAGCACAAGGTAAAGCCAACCTTTTGTTTATTCATGACTGTACTTGGTTACCTGAAAACTGTTAGAGAATATCACCCAACCAGACTGCCATGACTAATATTATACTTTCAAATGAAAAACCTAAGTGGGCACTCAATATTGACAGAGTTGAGGCTTACCATAACATTTCCTAGTACTCCACTTTCTCAGACTCACGTATTTCACATCACTTCTTTCTACAGTTCTCTGAAACAATCCTGCTCCCCACCACTCTCACCTGAAGTCTCTTCAAGAACATGCCATCTTTCTGCCATCAAATTCACCTGCCCATCTGCATCCGCTGACTTCCTTTTTGTTACAGGGAAAAAGAAGGCTCATCTCCTAGATACAAACATCCCCTGAACAGATGTGCATCCCATTTCAAGGACTTTATTCTTGCAATTAATTACCTTCCTTCTTGAATCCTGAATTTTTCATTATATGCTGAATTATTTTATCAGCAAAGGATGCTTAATGTCACAAGTCTTTACAAAAATTAGAAGAAATTCTCTCCTGACTCATGTCCTCCTCAAGTTACACACCGCTTGTCTATCTTCTTTTTTAAAAATTATACTTGATAAATGTCTATTATCACAGCTTCTACTTACTCTCTAGCAATTTTATCATAAAATGACAATAATTGTAATTTTTCCCCAACACTTCACTCAACTGTCCTTACCAAAGTTTCCAATACTCTATATCTTGTCAAACCTAGTAATCAATTATCTGTTCTCATTAATGACTTCTCAATTGCATCTGAGAAAGTGACCACTCCCATACTCCAAAAACACTTTTTCCTAGGATTTACACATACCAAACTTACTTCTTTCTTCCAGCTAATAGCCACTTCTCAGTTTCCTCTGCCATCTCCTCTCCCAGATATCTAAATGCTGAAGTGAGCAACCATCTCGGGCTCTCTTCACAGTTCTCTTCTTTTCTACATTCTCTCATTATGTGATTTTACCTAGCCCCATGGCTTCAGATATCATCTACATTTCGTTGTGACATTTCTACCTCAGGACAAGGCTTCGAGCCTCAAGAATAATGTATTTAACTGTCTGTGAAATATCTCCACTGTGAATGAGTGGATCAAAAAACTGTGGTACATTTACACAATGGAATACTATGCAGCAGAAAGAAAGAAGAGCTCCCACCCTTCGCAAACAGCGTGGATGGAACTAGAAAGCATTATGCTAAGTGAAGTAAACCAGGCAGTGAAAGACAAATACCATATGATCTCACCTATAAGTGGAACCTAATCAACCAAACAAACAAGCAAGCAAAATATAACCAGAGACCTTGAAATTAAGAACAAACTAAGAGTGACTACAGGGGAAGGGGGAGGGAGATAATGGGGGCGGGGAAGGGTCATCAAGGAACATGTATAAGAACCCATGGACAAAGCCAAAGGGAGTAAGGATGAAGGGTGGGAGGTGGGGGTGGGTATGGCAGTGGGAAGTGGTGGCAGGAAAAAGGAGACAACTGTATTCGAACAACAATAAAAAATAAAATAAAATAAAATAAAAAGAAGTATCTCCACTTGGATAGATATCAAAAAATTAACATGGCTAAAACAAGTTATTGATTTCACCCCCCCACTCTATCTATGTGCCTTCCACTTCCACAGAACTTTCCACATATAATTATTCCACTCATTTCCATGATCCATCCTTAATTCTTCCTTTTCACTTACATATTGTATCTAGTCTCTCTATGCATCTAAACAGCTCTACTTACTATATATGTCCTGAATCTGACCACCTCCTCCTGGTGTTAGAGCCACTACAAAGACTCCTCCACTCTGTTATCAGTAAACTATGCTGTCCTTTTTGAAAACACATAAAGCTCAGATGGAATAATTCAGTCACTATAAGTATTGAACTGCTCATTGCTAGTTAAGAATAATGAGAAACCATAAACTTACTACAATTTTTAAAAATTGGTTTAATGAAAAGTCACTCTTCTGTACAATGGTATTGTAACTCATTTTGACTTCTCTCTGAAAGACAGGGCATGCCATACCATTACTAAAATGATCGAAGTATCCGATCTGAAGTGCAAGAGGTGCAAGTTTGATGATTTAAAAATATCTTTTTCATTTCCAAAGAGATGAGATTCTAGGTCAGTCAATGGGGCCAAGAACTACTTATTCAAAAAACTCACTTCTTCCCAAATCCAAACAAGACACAGCCAATGAGAAAGATTATTCCATAGGAATGTGAGCCATCCCAGTTATCAGGAGTGCAGCTCATCTATTTGAGGCATTTTCAAATTAGATCTTAACTTCTGGGGCTCAGGAGATCTGCTGCCACCCCTGGTTGGCCTGGGAGCTAGGCTGGAAGTTTACTGAGATGCAGAGCTTCCTGGAAAGCCTTCGCAGAGCTCTTTTAACCTCCTGGTTCCTCAGGCTGTAGATCAGTGGGTTTAGCATAGGGGCAACTACTGTGTAAAAGATGGCGACCTGGCGATCCTGGTCCAAGTCATAGCTGGAGGAGGGCCGGAGATACATGCGGATCACAGAGCCGTACAGGAGTAGCACAACCAGGATGTGGGAGCTACAGGTGGACAGAGCTTTGCGCAAGGCAGCAACTGAGTGCATACGGGCTATGGCAACACCGATGCGGGCGTAGGAACCCAAAATGAAGAAAAAGGGGCTGACCACCACAGCTACCCCCTCTGTGAATATTAGCATTTCATTGACCACTGGTCAGGTGCAGGAGAGCTTCAGCAGTGGTGTGATGTCACAGAAGAAGTGGGTGACCTTGTTGCCACAGAAGGTTAACTGTGTGACCAATACACTGTAAAGGAGGCTATTGAGGCTGACAACTACCCATGAGGTCAAGGTTATGCGTAGAAAGAAGCGGTTGCTGATGATAGCAGAGTATCTTAAGGGGTCACAGATGGCAACATAGCGGTCATAGGCCATGGCAGCCAACAAGTGGCCTTCCATGCTGCCCACAGCCATGAAAAAGAACAGCTGGAGCATGTTCTTTTGGAGATGGTTTTATTCACAGACAGTGTGTGGACCAGCATCTGGGGAACAGTGATGGTTGTGAGAAATATGTCAATAAAGGAAAGCTGGCTGAGCAGGAAATACATGGGAGTCTGAAGCTTGGGGTCTGAGAGGGCAACAATTACTAACAGGGCATTGCCCATAACTGCCACCAGGTACATGAAAAGGACAATCCCAAAAATAACTGGCTGCATCTCTGGCCAGCTGGACAGTCCCAGTAAGACAAGGTCAGTTACTTCTGTCCTGTTTCTAGTGGCCATAAGACACAACCACATACCTGCAAAAATCAAGTGTTAAAATCAAATGTGAAATTTACTCTGGGATAACTCTCAGGAAACATCTTTTCTTGCACGGATGTCACTAGTTTCAAAGGAATTTTTTCCCTTTAATTTATTACCCTTGCCATTATCTTTCTACCCATCCACTTGCTCACCCACTCTTTAGTTTATTCCACATTCATTTATTGATCACAGAGAATCTTTCAATTTGATAGATACTAAGGACAGTAGGATAAATCATACATGGTCCCTGCTTTTATGAAATTCATTGTGTAAGAAGGAAGGCATCGCTTTACACAGAATTTCCTTGGTACTTGATATGGGCTGAAGAACATACTAAATATCACACATTTGATCCTCACAACAATCCCATGTGGTAGAAACTAAGTATTTTTGGCCCCATATTACAGAAGAGGAAACTAAAGCAGAGAGACTACTCTGTTGAAGGTCTTACAGGATCTGAGCAACAAAATCTGGACTTAACCCTGTATAATTCTGCTTGACTTAAGCACCACCACACTTGGCTGGTTGTCACAACTGTAGAGAAGGAAGGGAAAGAGGTCAAGGCTCCAGCCGGATGTCTGAGTCTCTACACCTTTGATGGGGGCACTGGAGTGAAGATCTGGTCCTAACTTTGTATGTCCAGAAGCTACTGCTCTTTTGGTAGGGGTGTTCTTATTCCATTAAGTCAACTGATCTTACCTGGGGTTGGAGTAATTTAATATAATCACTGATTTTATTAATGATTAATTTTTAATGAATAATAAAATCTTATAGTAGATAGAATTCTCATGTCTCTTTGCTCAGGTTTTCCCTATAGGTAGATCTATGTGGTACACCAAAGTTGTAACTTTTTGAGGCTGCTATATGAATAAGGAAATTTCAATGAAATACTGTATTTCTTTATGAATGTGAAAAATAATTTTAAAATAATAGAGTATAAGAGAACATACAATAAAAAGCAGAGGTCTCTTACTCTAAGGTTGCCCACCTTCAGGTTTATTTAGTCTTAACTCTTCTGGTGGTGCATATCTTTTTTTATTAAGGATTTTATTCATTTACTTTTAGAGAAAAGGGAAGGAAGGGAGACAGAGAGGGAGAGAAATATCATTGTGCAAGACAAACATCAATCAGTTGCCTCTCCAGCACCCCTTACTGGGAACCTGGCCTACAACCCAGGCATGTGCCCTGACTGGGAATCGAACCAGAGGCCTTTCAGCCTGAAGACTGGTGCTCAATCCACTGACCCACATCAGCCAGAGTTGGTGGCTCATATCTTCACACCTATAAATAATATGCTATTTGCTTATACATCTATATAAAAATTTTGTCAGTTTAAGATATCTTCCAGCTCTCTAGTATGAAGGATAAAATTTTATCTTGTTCACATTATCCCCTTTTTCTCATTTCCCCATTTTTTAACTATTTTAGTTCTCTAGTTTTTTGCTTTTTAATTTTGTTATTTATGAATTTTAGAGAGACAGAGGAAGGGGGAGGGAGTGAGGGAGGGAGAGATTTGTTGGTTCACTTACTTAGGTATTCAGTGGCTGATTCTCATATGTGCTCTGACTAGGGATCAACAACACTAGCCAACTTAGCTACCTGGCCAGGGCTGCTTTTTGGCTTTTAAATAGTATACTTAAATCTGTATTTCTTATTCCATCAACTTCAGACTACCTCTACATCCTTTCAAACCTTGGAAAGCTATATCTTGATTTGTTTATTGTGAAGATGGAAAAATTATAAATTATGAGCTGTAACTATAGGTAACTCTTTCAGGTAAAAGCTAAGAATCAATAGACAACATTTATATTAGCATAATTATGTAAATATTTTCCACTGCAGGGCCAAGTGACATGCCATTGTTTCATTTATTCTTTGATGAGTCCAGTGTTTCACCCAACTAAAGGAGAACATCTCTAACACTGAGATAAAGAATAAAAACTATTTTAAGGACATCTCTTTTGGTGCTTTCTTACTCTAAAGATCACACATAAAGCAGGAGCTTAAAAGATAAAATTTACCTTTGGTCTTTATTTCTTCCTGTATCCTTTTCTGTATCAGTAGACATAGCTCAGACTACATGCTCTTGTGATCCTATTACTCTTTCAAGGCAGTGGCCACATAGACGTCTATATTGAGGTATAGATGAAGGTGAAAGAGAAGAAGAGATGAGAAGAAAGGGAGATGGAGTAAGTCCCTTCATGGGGAAAGGGAGAAAGTAGTCTCCAAGGGGAAAAAAGTAGCAAAGAGTGTAAGTTTATTCATTATGAGGATAAGAATGTAATAACATAGAGTCTATTTTCTTCCAAGTACAGCAAAATGTTATTTCTTAACTAATTATATACAATAAGTGTAATAAGCAATGGAGTGTTCTCATTGGCTGACTTCATCAAGACTCACCTCTTTACCTTTCCTGTTTTCCAATGTCTCAACAGTACTCCCATCAGAGCCGAGCTCTGTGGATCTGTTCAGACAACTTTGAGGGATCAAGGATGCTGATGCCAGAGAAGAGGAGTAATCTGGTAGAAGAGATATGAAGAGACACACATACAGATTTGAACACCTTAAAATAGTAACCTAAACCAGAATCTGGGAAACAAAAACAAAAGGAAGAATCCCTGGAGTGAGACCAAAAAGTGTCTCAGGTTTCCCAGTCCCATCTGAAGGGACATCTAGAGTTCTGGAGAAGGGAGGGAGATAGAGTGTCAAGCCCTACTCCTGCTTCTTCTTGTCCATTTTTTTTAAAGATTTTATTTATTTATTTTTAGAGAGGGAAGGGAGAGGGAGAGAGAGAGAGAGAAACATCAATGTGCGGTTGCTGGGGGACATGGCCTGCAACCTAGGCATGTGCCCTGACTGGGAATCGAACCTGCGATGCCTGGTTCGCAGCCTGCGCTCAATCCACTGAGCTACGCCAGTCAGGGCTCCTTCTTGTCCTTTTTTGATGAAAGCACAAAGGGACAAATGAGTCTTCACTGTTTTATCAGTAACTAGATCTTAGGAATATGCACTATTGAGTGTCTTCTTGACCTAAATTCTATTTCTAGTCTGTACCTACTGTTGATGAATCACAAATATTGATATGAGATATACAAATCGTAACTTCTTTTTCTCGTCTCAAGCATATATCTTCCAAATTCCCACAAAATAGGTTAGATCCTCTGTTCCACATTTCTTGTACCTGGAAACTGAAATGTCTCTCCATACCCTCCCTGATTGCATGACTATATTCCCCAGCTAAACCTTCATATTTTCACTGAAAAAGCTCTTTCCCATGCTATTTCTGAAAAATTCTCCATCTACTGATTTCCCTGACTGTAATATTTGTACCTCATCCTATTTATTGGTCTTCTTGGTACAAATATCACACTACTTTCTACAAGAGGATAATAATGCCTTGTTTTCTATGCCTTTTCTATTTACTATTAGAGCAGAGTGTAATCTTATTCTCACAATTTTCTCTGTATCTAACATCATGTACTCAAGTTAGAAGTCTGGTTAGAGCTCTTAGCCACATTCACACAAAATTAGGGATTCTTTTGTGTAATTTTCTATAAAAGTTTGCCCAAGCCTTTATGGAAAATTACACAAAATTTTGTGTAGTGCAGTTCACTTACATGTGGCACCCTGGGGAAGCTCAACCCAATGAAGCAGCCTCACTTACATGTATGTACTCTGACACTCTACCAACTCCAGAAGCCTTCAATAATCAGATGAAATATTGATTAGAATGGGCTGAGTCCTTCTACCATTGTTTATAAACTGGGACTGCAGCTCAGGAGTCTGCTCCTTCACCTTCTTTGCACCAAGATCTCACTGAGGCAAAACGCGCATAAAGCTTCTGAAAACAATTATGTCTGTAGGGAAGGTCTACCCTTCGGGGATCACCACAGTCTTGCACAATGTCAACAGCTGGGCAAGAAGAAACCCCAAGGGGAAACTGATTCTCATTTCACAATCTCAAGAAGCCATCTTTTCTAACCTATCCTTTCTGTAATTATTGTTTGTTCTCAATATAAATATCTTAACTCAGCATCTTTAGTTGCAAGGCATGAGGCTTTATGAGGCAGCAGTAGGACAACTCTGACCACTGTCATGTTTCCAACCTGCTCTCCAATGACACCCTCATTTCCTGCCCTCATCCAACTGTATCCTTTCACTGGATTTCTTCTAGCCATTTTGCTGACCTGTTTTAGAACTATCACCCCAGAATACTTGATTTAGACAAGGCTTTGAGTATAAAAGGAACAGCATGAGATGGAGCACCACATCGAAAAGCCTGAGACTTTATGCAAACTGTAGAGATTCTTGGTCTCATTTTAATATACAGTAATAATGACATATGGCTTATTGATATGGATTATACATATGGAAATGGTCACAAATTGAATACATACCAGTATTTTCCACCATTGACCTGCACAGAAGAAACTCAGTTGCATGCTAGAAAACCAAATACTAATTGGTAAATATGATCAAATTCTGGGGAAACAGAAAGAGATTCTGATGAATCAAAATGTAATTAATTCCCTCAAAAAATGTACATGTTAGTTTTGTTTCGGAGCATCCAGTTATTTGACTTTAAAACAGCCCTACTTACTTTGGGGAAGTGACTTCTTTTCCTAATGGATACAGGTTGATAGCATTGTCCAATGCCCTCCCACCCCAGAATTTGAGGGAGGAGATAACGGGACTGAAAATGGTTGGCTGTGATTCATTTCTACCAGGCTTACTCTAAACAGACAGTCCTGGATTTTAGGCTGTTTTTTCCTCACTCCACCTGACTCCTTACTCCTGCTTACAATGTACACCTCTGCTTTAGTCATTGTGCTAATAAACAGATCTAGACATTGAATAGCAAGAGCTCCTAATGGCAACACGAAAGCAACATAATTAAGTGATGTCTCCACCACATCACTTGGAAGAACACACCACCACCTAGGAAGTAGTCTCCCCTTTCCAAAAGTCAAGCATGAATCAGATCAAACTTCTATATTCAACTTTAAGCTTATGGAAAAAAGAGAATACAGGGGAACATATAGTGACACAATATAGTGATAAAATTAGACAAATCCAGACTGTAGGGAATTCTACAAGAAAACTACACAATGTCTTTCACAAATAAACTGTTAGAGCTAATAAATGAGTAGAGCTAATAAACTTTAACAAAGTTTAGAATACCAGATCAACAAGAAAAATCATATATATATATATATATATATATATATATATATATATATGCATGCATGCAATGAATAATCTGTAAGGGCATTAAGGAAACAATTTCATTTACAATAGCATCAAAAAGAATAAAATATTGTGGAATAAATTTAACTAAAGAGGTGAAAGACTTGTATACTGAAAACTACCAAACATGGCTAATTAAACAAATTAAAGAATGCCTAGATAAATGGAAATATAGCTCAAGTAATGGATTGAAAGACTTAATATTGTTAAAATGGCAAGTGCCCATAAATTGATCTACAGATTCAATGCAAACTCTGTCAAAATCCCAATGGACTGTTTTTATAGAAATGGAAAAGGAAATCCTAATATTCTCATGGAATTGCGAGGAGCCATGAGTACCCAAAACAATCTTGGGGAAAAAATGTTAGAGGATTCATGCATCCCTATCATTCTGCCAATTTGTTTTTTAATTAAAATTTCAATCCATTTATTTTTAACATAATTGCTGCTAAAAAAGAACTTACTTCTTCCACATTGATACTTGTCTTCTATACGTCTTTCATCTTTTTTCATTCCTAAATTCTCCCATTACTTCCTTCTTTTATGTTTAATTGATTTTTTTAATGTACTACTTTGATTCCTTCTCATTTCTTTTTCCATATATATGGAAACTGTAAGATATACTATTTTTAATTAAATTTTGGGGAGTGACATTGGTTAATAAAATTATGTCATTTTCAAGTGTACAATTCTACGGTACATCATTTGTATGTTGTATCCCAACTGAAACCTTCCGTCATCATATATTTGGCCCCCTGTGCCCTTTACTACCTCCCCACCCCTCTTCTGTCTGGTAATCACCACGCTGTCTATGAGTTTCTGCTTGTTTATTTACTTTGTTCATTTCTTGTTTTCAGTTTAATATCCCACATGAGTGAAATCATATGGTTCTAGACTTATTCTATCTAATATTATTTAGTGTGATATTCTCCAGATCCATCCAAGTTGTTGCAAATAGCACTATTTTATCTTTTCTTATGTTTCAGTAGTATTCTGCTGTATATGTGAGCCATATATTTTTTATTCAATCCTGCACTTGGTTGTTTGCATGTCTTGGCCACTGTGAGTAACACTGCAATGAAGACAGGGGTGAATATATCTTTGTGAACAAATATTTTCAAATGTTTCAAGTAGATACCCAGAGGAGCACATATGGTAACTATTCTTCATTTTTGGAGACCTCATACTGTTTTCCACAATGGTTGTGCCAGCTTACATTCCAAGCAGCAGTGAATGAGGGTTCCTTCTTTTCCACAACCTCCCCAACACTTGTTACTATTTGTCTTGTTGATAATAGCCATTCTAACAGAGGTGAGGTGATATCTCATGGCAGTTTTGAACTGCATTTCCAAATACTTAGTGAAGTTGAGCATAAGATGTATTATTTTAATGTATTATTGAGAAAAACTGCTGCCAATTATTTCAGACGCTGCCAATTATTTCAGACATGCCATAAATTTAAATTCATCCCATATAAGAGATGTTAAAATGTGGGAAAATATGAGTCTCAGACATCAGCTATCAATAAAATATGATAGCTGGATCATAGAAAATACAGAGTACAGTTTCTGGAATCAGCCCTGCATTTGAATTAGTACTCCAAAGAAAAATAATCCTTATGCTTAAAGTATATGCTTTCAAATTTAATCTGGCAAAGAAAAAAGTAAGGCAAAATCTTGCCTCTGTTAGTCATTTGAAAGCTGTTGCTAAACATAAAATTTTAAGTTGGTCAGAGCAAAACAGAGAGGCCTTTTAGTGTAGTGGTTCAACTACATGGTTTGTCTTCAAACAACCTTTGGTTCAAGTTACGTTTAATAGTTACCTGGTTTTTCTAAGTCACTACAAAAATGAATATAATAAGTACACGTTATGAGGTTGTTGTGGTTGCATGCAAAAAGCTCATAATTCACTGAGGATATAAATGCTAGTTGTCTCCCTTTAAGTGAAAAATTATGTGAAAATGAATATGATTTGTGTTTAATGATAATTCATTAAACACACACTAAGAGAGCAGAGAAGACATTGCACTAGGTCATCAGATAATGCTTTCTGGAAGAGGTTGCATTTGAGCCTTGGCACCCAAGTAAAGGGAAAGACATAAGTGAGGTGAGTGAATTGTAAGATGGGAAGAGAAATCAGTAAGTGACAGGAAGTGGGCAATATGTATTTGGCAGGGTGTGCTGGGACTTTGATGTATGAATTTTGTGTGCTTTCATGAATTAAGAAGAGTAAAAGATTAGAAGGTAGTGTCTTCCCTAGCTGTAATTGAAAGCAATGGGGATTGGCTAACAAAGGAAGGGTAGCCTGAGGATGGGTTTGAAGGTTATATAACACTCCCTTTCTTTAGAGGATAGAGTCATAAAGCTATAGCTACTAAACCAGCAGATATTTCTAAACTGGGGAGGGGTGGAGTAGAAGGTACCAATTATTGGGGTACACAGAGTAGTTGTTCTTCAGAGAAATGGAGGTCTTAAGGGGAGACCTAATCAAAGCTTTAGAGGTTCAAGGGAGAAACTGGATCCTGGTGTCCTGCCTGGTCCTCTGTCCTCAGTGCTACATAGAACAACATCTCCCAGGGGAGCCCCCAGAAAGGCTAAGTGCCAGGGACAGAAATTACTATCTCTAACACCTACACCAGGCTAAGCAGATGTTGCATGGTACCCAGAGGGTGAAGAAAACAGGTGCAGGCCACCTGGAAAGAGATAACACTTGCAATTCCTCTGGATCCTTGGAAATAATCTTGCACTAAGTTCATAGATGTTTGTTTTCTTACTCTCTTCCTCATCAAACACCAGAGACTTAGTGATATAGTCCCAGAGGACAGTCTCATGGGGTAAACAGGGGATATGAGTATCTATATCTGTGAACGATAACAAGAATCCAAGGAAGGGAGGATTTGGATTCAAGAAGTATTGGATTTTCATCAGATATCTTTTCTGTATGTTGTCTCTTCACACAGTTTTGTCTTCTTTTTGATTAATCATTCCATGGAGCATAAAGGACAGGAGTGGGAATGAATATACCTGTATTTTTCAGACTAAAAGATGGACTCCCCCACCCCGCCAAATTTGGGAGGAATAATGGTTGCTAATGCTGCTGTTGAGTTCTGTTTACATTTACATTGGTAAAATATTATGTTATTTATGTTATTAAATAGTTTACCACATTTTTTGCTTCAAAAATTTTTTTCCTATTTTCCTCCTCAAAAACCTAGGTGCATCTCATGGTTTGAAAAAATATGGTACTACATGAAGCAAGAGCTCAATGTCCTTTCCAAGTAAGAAATCAACTTTGAGAATGCCTGAGCCCTCAGTGGGCATAAAATAAGAAGATTAGCTTATTATGTTCATGATAAATGTTAAATTGGGTTGTTTTCTGCATCTATACTCTAAAAGTTGAACCTTCCTTTACCCTAGTTTACCTAGGAGGCACAGTCCCCTGACCTTAGGATATAAATTATCAGCCAAAAAGCAGGCAAGTTTGGGAGAGAATTTTCTCACATGAGTTTACTTCCTCTCTCCCTTTCCCTTCCTCCATCTTGCTTTTCCCTATAACTGTTTACATTCAATTCAACGTTCTTTAAATGACTTTTTTGCTTTCATTGTAGATGATGTGGAAAGAAGCATCTTGACTTAAAAGGATTGTTATTCACCAACCACAAGCTAGGTAAGACAGTTATCTCATGATTATCTAGATGTGGACTAGTCATTGATAATCCTTAATTTGAAGCTGACCTGAACCTGATTCACAGGCTGAATCTGTGGTAATTATCAACCCTGAGTAAGGAGGAAGAAAAGAAAATCTAACTCTCCATCCTAAGGTGTGTCTGTCCCTGTCTCCCTCCCTTCCTCTCTACCTGTCTATTTCTTTAGCTTTCTATCTCAAAGATTTTAAAAGAACAAGTTAAAACACATTTTCACCTCTAATTTTTCCATAATCAGGAAGAAAAACGTTGGAGTAGAAGCTTTATTGATAACTTCTCAGTGTAAGAACAGGATACACATCCTTGATGACAAGAATCATTTACTGACAGTGTTGCTTATCGGTAGGTGCATATGAGTCCATGGAAATGTGCAACCTGACAAGACTCCCTGAATTCATCCTCCTGGGACTTTCCTCTCGCCCCGAGGACCAGAAGCCACTCTTTGTCCTCTTCCTTATCTTGTACCTGGTCACCCTGATGGGAAATCTGCTCATCATCTTGGCTATCCGCTCTGATCCTCAACTCCAAAACCCCATGTACTTCTTCCTGAGCATCTTGTCCTTTGCAGATATTTGCTACACAACAGTCATAATCCCCAAGATGTTAGTGAACTTCTTATCAGATGCAAAGACCATTTCCTATGCTGAATGTCTGGCACAGATGTACTTCTTCCTGCTCTTTGGAAACATGGACAGTTATCTTCTGGCAGCTATGGCCATTGACTGCTATGTAGCCATTTGTAACCCTTTCCACTATGTCACTGTTATGAACCACAGGTGCTGTATGTCACTACTGGTCTTCTCCATAGCTTTCTCCTGCCTCCACTCCCTCCTACATGTTCTCCTGGTGAATCGACTCACCTTTTGTGCATCAAATGTTATCCACCACTTTTTCTGTGACGTCAACCCTGTTCTGAAGCTGGCCTGCTCTTCCACCTCTGTCAATGAAGTTATGGTCATGACAGAGGGGATGGTCTCTGTGATGGCCCCGTTTGCTTGCATCGTCATTTCTTACCTAAGGATCCTCATTGCTGTCCTCAATATTCCCTCGGCTACTGGAAAATGCAAAGCCTTCTCCACCTGCAGCTCCCATCTCACTGTGGTGTGGTTTTATGGGAGCATTAGCTATGTCTATTTCCAGCCGTTTTCAAGCTATTCTGTCAAAGACCGAATAGCAACAATCATCTACACTGTACTGACGTCCATGTTGAACCCATTTATCTACAGTTTAAGAAACAAAGACATGAAACGGAGCTTAGAGAAACTGAGAAGCAGGATTAAGTCTGAAATGGATAGGCTTTCTACTACAAAAACCAACAAAATTCAGGGACCCTAACTGCTAGGTATGGCTGTGTGTATGCACACACACAAACACACACACCAGCACCTAAGGCAAGTCTTTGGTGGAGAGATACTCTGTCATCATTATATCTGAACCCTGGGGTTTTCCACCCTGTGGTTTCTGCCATGCCATGGCAGGGAAGTTCCACTCATGTCTTGGTACCTGTGCTCTGACTATAGATTTACCCCATAATATCTCTCCATTCCAGAAAAATCAAATTTTTACTCCTTCCATATTTATCTAGAACCTCCCATATTTCTATCTATCTATAGATATTTATATATGTGCAGCAATGTTTCTGCACACCTAACTACATGATACTATTTGAAATTGTTAGAAGTGTGTGTGTGTGTGTGTGTGTGACCTTCCTATCAGTCAGTTCCCCACTCAAGCCACGATAGAACTATAGAACCTTTTTAAAAACTCTCCAAAATGCTGGATATCCTGGGCTCTGAAGTTATTAGATTCCCAACAACTGTATCCACCACCTAGCTAATTATTTGTGAGCCAGCTCTATGCCTCCACACATGTCTTGGTCTCTACTATTCTTCCCTTTCATTTGACTTGGGCTACTTGCCCCTGTGCTCTTCTCTCTAAAGAAGCCTCTATTTCCAGGTCTTTTCTCTCTGTCATTTTTTAAATAATGAAACATTTTTCCATGTAGTCAGAAATGCTTCTTATGGAGCATAAGAAGGAGTGGGGTAAAAAAAATGGATGTAAACTACTAGTAAGAAGCTTTGTTTAGAATGTCTGATATAAAAAAGGCTTTAATTTAGTTGGAGAATGAATTATATAGTAACATGGTCAAATGAATTACTTTACCTTGTGTTGTGAAGAAAAACAGCATTATAGTGTGATTCTCTTTCTCTCTCCTGGTATTTGTATTTTAATAGATGGAAATGTGTAAATCAAATAAACTAATCTTTCATGGTATTGTAGACAAGGAATAAATGGATGATCTTAAAGTTTTTCTCAACACTTAACTACTTTATTGTTAAAACAATTGAGATAAACTTTTTTATTGTTATTCTATTTTATCTGTGCCAATTTTTCCCCTTTGCCCTAGTCTGCCTGTCCCACTCTGCGCTTCCACAGTCAATCCCCACACCACTGTCCACGCCCATGGGTCATTTGTACATGTTCTTTAACTAGTCCCTTCCCCTTTTTTCTGCCATTAGCCCCCTCCTTTCTCTCCTCTGGTCACTGTTAGTCTGTTCCATGTTTCCATGCCTGTGGTTCTATTTTGTTCATTAGTTTATTTTGTTCATTCGATTCCTCTTGTAGGTGAGATCATGTGGTATTTGTCTTTTACTGACCGGCTTATTTCACTTAGCATAATATTCTCCAGTTCCAAGTTTTTAAATGACAGAATAAGGAGTCTTTAAACTCCTTTTGATTTTGCCTCGGTCATCCCTAAACTAGGACAAGGAAAAGTCTGGGTGTATATATATATTGCTCAATTTCATTCCTTTATTACATTTATGGCAAATTAGTTTTCACTTCCACGTCTATTCTGACCATTTAATAAGGACTTCCTACAATACTGTTGTGAAAAAATCTTTTCCCAACCTCTGCGATAAATAAAGAAGGATGAATAAAGATGGATTACAATGTCTGCTGTGGGCATGGAAGCAAAAAGTACTAATACGTATGTGTATAACAAGTGAATTTCCACCATTACCATAAGCCTCAAAAATTCAGTAGCTACTCAATCAAAATTTGTTAAAAGAAAAAAAAAGGAAATGGGCATGAAGAAATGAAACTTTATTTCTGTAACTTCATTTCCAGAGTTGAGGTTTAGTTTTGGGGGGGGGTTGTGGGGTGTTTTTTTTGTTTGTTTTGAGCCCTTGGTCTACCTAACTGTAACTCAATTCTGACTTTTCTCAACCCAATCCAATAATTTCTCAATAGCTTTTGATTTATAAATTAGCCCCATTCATTCATTTCCCACCTCTCATAGTTATCAGTGCTTCTTCTAAGTTCTGTGTATTAACTCTCAGAGTTTCTGTAACTTTGCCCTGATGTCTCCAAAGACAGTGCAGTTCTGTTTTTAGATTAGTCTATATTTTGGTCCTATACTGGAAGCTGTTTCTGACATTTGACCTTGTTCCATTTATTTGTCACCATGGATGACAGCTAGGGCATGCTTTTGAGACTGGCGATTGGCTTTCATTATTCCTTCTATTCTGCAATGACAATCCAAAGAAGCTATCATCCTTAGTCGTCATGAGGTGGTTTTTGCCATCTCTCTTTCATGTTAGTCTCCTTACTTCTCTCTACCAACCTGGGTTTTGTCTGTCTCATTCGTCCAATTTGAGTGAGCCACTCTAGGCCACTGGAAAACCTTTGGATTACCTCCAGGAAAACCCTGAGGGCAGTATCCAGTCCTCTTGGTGTCTACAAATCCAATATAACTATTCTCTGTTGCTCTCCCTAATTCTAATAGCATAAGGGGCATCAGTGCAGCCCTCCTACTGGGCACAGGGCATTTATACAATCTACTCTCAGATTCACAGACTTAAAAGCCCTCCCAAGGGATTAGCCAAAAAACATACATACATAACACATAGACACAGACAACAGTGTGGTGATAGCCAGAGGGAAAGAGGGGTGGGGACTAGGTGAAGATGGGCAAAGGGGGGAAATCGAGGATGGAAAAAGACTTTGTTTGGGGTGATGAGTGCATGATGCAGTCTGCAGATGATGTTTTATTGAGCCATACACTTGAAACCTGTATGGCTCTGCCAATCAGTGTCACCCCAATAAATTCAATTGAAAAATAAAAAGCCCTTCCAAGAGCCTCTCTAGCATTATCTAAACCGGTTCTTTTGATTTGATTTCTCTTTTAATTCTTCTCTGGGTTATACCCCGACAAACATTTGATAATCTCAGCCATTCTGATGTTGGACAGGGGCATTCTGGTGTATTTCTCCTGATGGATGCAGGAAAGTATCTTTTACTGTCTATATTGGGCATTTGCATCTCCTCTCCCTTAAAGTGCTTAATCAAGCATTTGTCCCTTCAGGGGTACTGCTGTCATTTTCTTATCAAATTGTAGGATCTCTGTAAATTGAGAATATTAGCCATTTGTTTGCTATATGTATTTGCAAGTACTTTCTCCAAATAAACTATTTGCCTTTACCTTCAATTATACAATCAGCATTGTTTTACTTTATGCGGTCTAATTAGTTTATCTTTTTTTCATATTCTAAGTAAAAAGGTATCTGCTATGTAAAGAATATTAAAATTCTATTCTAGAAGTTCATTATTTTAATTTTAGATTTATATTTAAATCAATCTGGAATATATTTATTTATATATAATACATGTCCATCTTCCAGATGTCAAGATTATTTATTAAAAAACCACACTTTCCCACTGAATTAAAAAGACGCCAGGATTATATACATTCCAATATATACCTGAATCTATTTCCAGACTCCTTATTCCATTCTACAAACTTAACTGTCTCCGTATGTCAAACCACAATGTTTGACAGTCATAGCTTTTTAAGAATGTATTCTAAAATAATAATAAAGTAATTCTTTTTCTTTGAATCCTGCTTTTCAAAACTATTATTGATACTTCTCACACTTTTATTTCTTTATGTGAAATTTTAAAAAGTGATAAACTCTTTCTTTTTTCTTCTTTTGACATTTTTTATTGTTATTCAGTATAGTCTTGAACAACAATACTAAAATGGAGACAAGAATTGTTGTCTCCATTTTCCCCACCACTACTCTCCCTTGCCCCAGCTATCCTCACCTCCCACCGTCCATCCTACCCCCTTTGTCCTTGTCCATGTGTCCTCATACAAGTTCCTCAATTACCCTTCCCCTTTTAATCAATTCTTCTTACGTGTATACCACACATGAATTACAGAATTAAATGGACTGTGCGTAAAGTGCTTAGCCCAGTACCTGGCTTATAATAAGCATTCAGTAAATATGGTTGTTTTTGTCATTACTATTACTTATCTGTTCCTTTCATATGCATAATGTGATAACATAGAAGACCTGGATTTCATCATAAGAAGACAAATAGTTACCTCATCCAGAGCTTGCTTTGTTTAAAGCTATTTAACACAACAAGCTTGGAAACAGAATCTTCTGTTAGCTCTCCAAAGTTCTCTGCATTCAGATTCTGTGCCCAAAGTCAGATAACAAAAGAGTGTGTTTGCTTCCACTCTGCCAAATTTCCCTGGGCAACTGAATCTTGGAGTGAAATCCCAATTTTATTGAGTTCTCTGGCCATAATACCCTCTCATGATTTCCATCATGAGGTGAGCCAGCTGATATCATATGCCCTGGTATCTATCTGTATGAGATTGATTCTGGGACCCCTCAAGAATGCCAACATGCATGGATGCTCAAGTCCCTTATATAACATGGTGTAGTATTCGCATATAACATATGCACATCCTCCCATATACTTTAAATCATCTGTAGATTACTCATAAAACCTAATGTAATGTAAATAAATGCTATGCAAATATTGTTACATGAGTTATACTGTTATACTAGTATTATTTAGGGAATGATAAGGAAAAAAGTCTGTAAGGTTCAGTACAGACACAACTATCGTAGGCCTACATAGTACAGATCATTAACTAGGTCACATGTTTTTTATATTTTCAATCCTCATTTGGTTGAATCTGCAAATGCAGAACCTGTGCATATAGAGGACTGTAGTTTTTACCATATATTTTTAATAAATTTAAAGATACCAACACATGTACATGACATTATCATGGTAATGGAAAGGTAACTAGCACAAATCAATCACTGACACTTTTGACTGATGAAATTAGTGACCTCATTTTAACAATGAAGAAACTGAAGTTCAAAGAGGGGAAGTGACCTACCCAAAGTCACCAGCAGTTAAGTAGTAAACAGAATTCAAACTCAAAATTGACTAAGTCTAATTCAGAAGTGCCTAACCTGTGTGAGAATATCACCAAGGACAGCCATTACCTTCCCCAGAGTCCCTTCCTAGCTCCTATTTCAGAATTCTGAATCAGGAGATTGTCACTTTTGCTCTCAAGGTAAAGCATGTTTCTCTGACTAGATGGTGGGATAGGCGTGAGTTGGCAGTCAGTTTCCCTGACTAGGGGTTGTGTTGAGATCAGCGGTGGCCATGGTTACACTGAGACTGACTTGATATGCTGAGAGATAACAGGCTTAATTCTCAATCAACTATTCACAAGAAGAAGCCAAACTTTTGCCCCTGGTTTCTACTAAATTAGTTTGTAAGAGCTGCCCGGAGCGGTTAATTATCATCAAAGTATAGGAGCATGGAAGTTCACCAGCAAGAGCTCCCCAGAGCCTCATTAAGAAAGCTGAGATTGGACCTCATCTAGGGAGCTTCTGCAGTGATGATGGCTCAGAAACTTTTCTGACAGGATGTCATGAGTGAGGCCTCCTCGATCCCTCCCTAGAGTAGTCCCAAGGGGCAACATTGTCTTTAATAATAGGAAGGGGAGAGTGGATGCTGTAACTCAGAGGCTTTGCTTCTGTCTCATCCGAGGCCAATCCTCCAAGGGTAGCATTTTAGAAGGAGCTATTAAGTAACCCCAATAAATTTAATAAAAAATCACTTCTCTTTAAAACTGGTTAATTAGTAGCAATAGTAAATTAATTCCAAATTACCAATGACTTAACCCAACAAAAATTTCCTTCTTGCTCACATTATATGTCCCTTGTGGATCACCAAAACTGCTCCACAGATAATGATTCAGAGAAAACCATACTAACAAAGGTCCGCTTAGCTTATTCAAAACACATAGCCTTCTAGCAGGGAAAGACAACACTGGAGAATGTGGTTTTCCACTGCCTTAACCTGAAAATAATACACATCATTTAAATTCATCTTTCTTTGGACAAAACAAGTCATGTGTTCACACAAAACTGAAGGGGGGTGGGAAATGTAAGTTTTCATATGGAATATTTGATAAATATCACTGTCCCTGCTACAACTGGAATAGTTGTCATTTTCTTTTGATTTATTGGAATTCTTTGTTTTATATGGATACTAATTTTGATATACATATATACACACACATATATCTTCAATATTTTTTACAAACCCTTTGCTTCTTTTTAACTTTGTTCATAGTATCATTTGTCACACATATTTTCACTTTTATGTTATCAATTCTGTCACTCTTTTCCTTTAGAGCTTTAGAGTTTATATTTTGCTGAGAAAGGATTAATCCACCTACAAGATTATAAAAAATATTCTCCCATATTTGCCTGTTACACATTTATAGTTTTTTTTGCCTTTTTTATCTTCATATCTATATGGAATTTATTTTATATGTGCTATAAGATGGAGATCTAAATTTATATTCTTCCAATTGAATGTACAATGGTCCCCAGTTTATCTTCCTGCCACATGCAAAAGGCTAAATGTCTTTTTAGAGAGATCTGTTTCTGGATCCTACTCTGCAATATGAGTTCAATTATCTATTCCCATATCGATACTATGCCATTTCAAGTAACAAAGCTTTGTTGCATGTTTTACTCACTTGGAAGAGAAACCCATCCTCATTGTTTTGCTTTGTTTTTCAAAATTATTTGTTACTTTTGTACATTTTCTCTCCTTGACAAGTTTTATAGTTGACTTGACATATTCTATAAAGAATCCTACTGGGGGCTTCCAGTCAAGATGGCAGCATAGATAAACACGATATTCACATCCTCCCAAAGCCACATCAGAATTACAACTAAGCTACAGAACAACCATTATTCAGAACCTCCTGAAATCTAGATGAACAGAAGTCCTAAAACTAAGGATATAAAGAAGCTACACTGAGACTGGTAGGAATGGGCTGGTTCCACACCAACACAAACCAGACAAAAATTGGGAGGGGTATCTTGGTTGCAGAGGTCCCCCCTGAGGATTGAAGGGTCCCAGCCCCACACCAGGCCCCCCAGCCCAGGGATCCACTGCCAGGAAGAAAAGTCCTGTAACTTTTGCTGTGAAAACCAGAGGGGATATGGCTGAGTGAGATCAAGGGTTTCTGGAATCCTAGACAGTTCCTCTTACAAGGTCCCCACACAGATTTACTCAGATTCACTTCCTCTGAGCTCCAGCACTGGGGCAGCAGCTCTAAAGGACATATAGAGAGGAACTGAATTGGCATCAGGGTGAGAGCAGGACTAGCAGCTTTCTCCCAGACAGAAATGCCGGCAGAACCCATTCATAGTTTTTCTGAGCCCTCCCCCTCCAACAGAATCAGCAAACTCCACATATGAGTCTCTATCAACTTTCCTCACACTGTTTATCCTACCCTGCTGATTCCCTGAGACTCCGCCCCACCTAACTTGCAGGTCCACCCAAGCCATTTCCAGTGGCTTTTTCATACAATGAATGACCTGCCTAGACTCATGCTTTAGACTTTCCTAAAACTCCTCAAACAAGCAGCATCTGGCCTTGCCATACCTCTCACTAAGAAGCCCCAGGTCTGACACTAGCAGCAGCTGGCCTTAGTTTACAGGTTTGCCTTCCCTGGGCACTTTCAAGCTCAGAACAAGTAGCAACCACCTGCGGATCACTTTGTAACTCATTCCAGGTGGCCCTGGGCAGAATGGTCAGCACCTCCTGGAGGCCCCAGAGCCAGTGCACCCAGTGAACAGCTTCAGACCATGCCAAAGCACCACACAACTACCTCCCCAAATGACATACTCAAGGGGCAGACTCAGTGGGCACGAGAGGCTTGCTGAAGAAAGTCCTGCTCCATGGGGTGGGCCCCTGCAGCTGGTCCTCCACAGTGGTCTCAGACAATTTTTGTAGCTGATTGGCCTGTGGGTGAATTTTTCCCACTGACATGCCAACAGCAGTCAAGGCTCAACTACAGCAGGAGAGTGCACACAACCCACATGGGGCTGGGAAGGGTACATTGGAGTGCCAGATCAGGTAAACAGAGAAGGCTGTGTCACTGGATCCTCCAGAACACCTACTATATGAGGCCACTCTATCAGATCTGGGAGACATAACAGCAAACACTACCTAATACATAGAAACAAACACAGAGAGGCTGCCAAAATGAGGAGACAATGAAACATGAAAGAATAGAACAAAACTCCAGAAAAAGAATTAAACAAAATGGAAACAGACAACCTGCTAGATGCAGAGTTCAAAACACTGGTTGTAAGAATGCTCAATGAACTTAGGGGAAGAGTAGATGAACTTGGTGAGAATTTCAACAAAGAGATAGGAAACATAAAAACAGAATTAGAAAACATAAAAAAAGAACAAGTCGGAAATGAAGTATACGTTACAGGGAATCAACAATGCAGAAGCACAGGTTCAAATCAGAGATTTGGAAGACAAGGAAGCAGAAAACACCCAATCAAAACATCAAAAAGAAAAAAGAACACACAAAAAAATAAGCATAGTATCCAAAACCTCTGGGACAAGTTCAAGTGTACCAACATTTACATCATGAGTGTGCCAGTTTTTTCTTCCATTTTCCCACATACTCCTCTCCACCCTCATCCTCCCTGTTCTATGCCCCATAAGGCTGATATGTGTCAAAATATTCCCTTTCTGAAATTCAACACTAAGAAAACTGATGACAAAATGGGCCAAAGACCTTAAAGACACCTACCAAAAAAAATATACAGATGAAATATAAGCATATGTAGAAATTCTCAATATCATAAGTCATAAAGGAAACGCAATTAAAACCACAGTATACTACCCCACAGCTATCAGAATGGTCAAAATTTGGAAGCAACCAAGATGTCTATTAGTAGGTGAAAAGAAAAGTAAACTGTAGTATATCCAGACAATGGAATATTATACAGCACAATAGGAAATAAGCTTTCAAGCCATGAAAACACATGGAAGAAACTTAAATTCATATTATTAAATAAAATAAGCCAATATGAAAAGGACACAGGCTATGTGATTCCAACTACATGACATTCCAGGAGAGGCAAAACTAGAGACAGTAAAAAGATCAGTGGTTGCCAGGAGTTAGAAAGAAAACGGGAATGAATAGGTGGAGCACAGAGGACTTTCACGGCAGTGAAACTATTCTCTATGACACTATAGTGGTGTCAATATACACTTGTCAAAATCCACACAAGGTACAATGCCGAGAGTCAACCCTAAAGTGGACTATGGACTTTGGGTGAAGACACGAAAATGAAGACTCATCAGTTCTAACAATGCATCATTCTGGCGGGGATGTTGATGATATAGGATGTCATATGTGCATAGGGGCAGGGGGTATATAGGAAATCTCTGTACTTTCTGATAAATTTTTCTATAAAGCTATAAAAAGAGCTCTAAAAAATAAAATCTTTACTTAAAGGGGAAAATAAAATAAAAATATCTATGTAAAAGTTGTGATTGGTATGCCATTTGTGAGTTAGTGAAGCTAAATATCCTGCTCAAATTCACCCATTCAGCAATTGGTGGAACTAGCATTCAAAAACAAGTAGATAGGCTTAAGAAACTGAAGCAATAAAATATCTGGAAAAAGGCAAACAAAAAAAAGCGAGATGAAGTTGAGTATTGCAAAAGCTCACACAGTTTGTAAGAGGCAGAGCCAGTATCTGAATCTATTTCATCTGGCCCCAGAGCCAGTACCTTAACCCGTTCCCCAGAACACTACCCCTGCAGCCAGTCATACGTGCAGATATAGAACATCAGAGACATCAGAAGCCATCACATCTCCTTCCAGGTACGTACACATAAGCCCACACACAGACATGCACATGAGAACATACATGTACCAAGAGGACACATGCACATTAAAATAAACATATATAGTTCACATGCATGTGCATGAACATGGCTCCACCCCACTGTTGCATGGCCCTAATTCCCTTCCCAGGTAGGAGGCTACACCTCTGGGGCCCAGGTTCCCCACAGGCTCCTGGATGGAGAGTTTCTGAGGGCATCGGAATTACTCTACTCTCCTGGGAAGACAGCAGGGTCAATGCCCCCAGGACCCTGGCTTGCTGGGAGGACAGGCCCCTGGCTTTCCCTTTCTATCAACAATTTCCTCAGTAGATAGAAGAACCAGCACATTTCTGAAGCTGGATGAGCATGACTAGCACCCTCCATCCTCGGAGATTCAGAGCCTGATCTTAACCTCCTGGCAGGCACCAAGCATGTTCAGAACTCTGAATCTCCCGTCAGCCCACACAGGTAGGCAGGCTGAGGGATTGGGGACCAGAGACGGTGGGGCAACACATTCATGTGATCTTCCTCCCTTTTCCTCATCCTATCTTCTTCTCTCTTCCATTTCAACAACCAGGAAACAAGTAAGTGAGGAAGTCAGAATAATGCAAGGCACGCACTCTGAAGCTGGACTCCACCCCATCTAGCTTGTGGACTTAGGCAAGTCACTTCGATTCCCTGTACCTCACTTTCACTATGGATAAAATAGCAGGCTGTAAAGACTCAATGACTTAATGCATGTAACGTTCTAAGAGCAGTATCTAGCATGTGTAACACTATGAGAATACATAGGGAAGGGGCTGCAATGGAGTGGGTATCTCCAACAGGAGACTCCTGGGTGAGGTGCTGCAGCTCAGCAGAGGAACACAAGAAATTCGTTTCCAGCATAAGCCCCACTTTATTTAAGCACCTCTGGTTGATCAGATGGAGACTAAAGGTATGTTGTGACTGAGGGAAAAGAATTATTCACACAAAGAATTCCAATGAATTTACTTGTATTTTAAATGTCCTCTTCCTCAGAATCTAGAACAGCTGGGAAGGGAGAGGTAAATCTCTAATCTGATATAGTTGTGAAACTAGACAGAAAAGGGAGACTTTAGAGAACTGAAAAGAGAAGGGCCAGCCTTAAAAGGGCCTTCCCCCATTCTTAAACTAGTCAATCATACCTGTCCAAATGCAAACAATGTAACATAAGTTAAATATGGAAGGAACTCCTCACTCCATCCCAACGATTTTGCTTCAGAATGAAGCCACACACAGACCACAACAAACACAAACACAAAGATATTTTTTACCAAAATGGGATTATTCTGTAGGCTTTGTTCTGCAATTTGCTTTTATCACTTAAAAAGTATCATAGACAGTTGTGTAATGGAAGTAACAGCTTAGCATGAGTAGCTTCCCCTCTGCCACCAGACTGGCTGAATTAAAATCTCAGCTCTACCACATCCGCACTGTGGGATCTGGTGAATTACTTAACTTTGCTAAATTCTGGGGGCGGGGGGGGGGTGTTATCTGTAAAACAGGGATAATGATAGTGTCTATCTCATAATATTTGGAGGAAATAAAATTATTAAAGACGTGCAAAGTGCTTAGTTCAGTGTGGGGCATGTACTGACTGGTAAATGTTGGTTAACATCAGCAATTACTTCTTTACAGACTGCATGACAGTGAATAACAAGAATGCACTATAAATTTTTTAGTAATTCATCTATTTGGATATTTGGATTATTCTTTCTATGGGTTGATTTGTTCATTTGTATTGTTATAAATAATGCTATAATGAAAATGTGTATGCATCTCTGTGCTACACAAATATGACTATTTTTAAAGGACAAATTTCTTTAAGAGGAATTATTGGATCAATAGATATTGATTTTCAATTCTGATAGGCCTTTTTCAACTACCAAAAGGTCTATACTGATTATTATCTCATTACCAGAGTATGTGAGGATCTTTTACCCTTTAAATATTGTCCAAAAATTATACTGATGTTTTGTGTGAAAATTATATTTCAGTGTAATTTATATTTTCTGATTGCCAATGAGGTTAGACATTTCATTTTTTTTGGTAAGTGGAGTAATATTTTCTTTGCATCAATGGTTTTCATTTCAGCTTTACTTACTGTCTCTTTGGGGGTAATTTTCACATTTTTTATTATTTTGTCTATTGCATCAACATTTTACTTCTTGCCTGAAATGACATCTCCATACTAAGACCATTAAAATATGCTCCTTTTTTGGGGGGGGGAAACTTACTTTATAGTTTGGAATTTTTATTTTAGATTGTTCATTTATATGGATTTTATTTTTATGTGTGGGTTAGACAGAAATCTTGCCTCATTTTTCCAAAGATTCAGCCAACTGTCATAACTATTACTTATTATCTATTCTCCTTACATTGCAATGAAATAAATTTGTATTGCATATTATTTGATATAGTTTAAGATCTGTATATATGTATAAATACTGATACACAAAATGTATGCTGTTCCATTGATTTGTCTTTCTCAGCGTATTTTTCTTATTGTTTTTCATTATTTATGTTTTATTTGCTTATTTATTTTATTTTTAAGTATATTTTATTGACTATGTGTTACAGTTGTCCCGTTTTTTTCTCCCCTTTATCCCCCTTCACACAGTACCCCCACTTCCTCCAGCATTCCCGCACCTTAGTTCATGTCCATGGGTCTTACATATAAGTTCTTC